>MU702067.1:17621-46457 GCA_026770625.1 Nicotiana glauca | reverse complement strand
CTGAATCGGAATTCTGGGTTCGTATCCCCAGCAGAGTCGCCAGAGCTGTCACACCTCCTTTTTTACACACCTACCACGAAGGATAAATGTATAAGGGAGTTTTTCCATCTAAAGTCACATTATTCGAAATGGAATTTTTTTATTTATTTTTAGAGTCGCCACTTGGGATAGGATTGGTCTTTGGTGTCCCAAGTTACCGGTTTAATTTAATCCCAAATCGAGAAAAATTGTCGACTTCCCAATTGGAGTCTGCGAACCAGAAATTCTGAATAAGGAAGTCTGTTGACCCGAGGGAAGGTGTTAGGCACCCCCGGATCCCGTGGTTCTAGCACGGTTGCTTAAATTGTTATAAATGGCTAAAATCTGATTTTTATACATGTTCAAACCTATAGTGCAATTATAGAATTATTTAACCGGTGAACGTCATTTAAAAACGTATTTCCTCGACACGTTCTTATTCAACGTTTTGGGATTTGAATTTGGGTTGCATGAAATGCACACCCGTATTTAAGAAGGTAAAATTATTAAAAGCGCACCTAAAGCGACTAACGTATTATTAACTTTGCGGAGGGCCGTGAAATTCGCTAAACGGCACGCCCCAAATTCTAAGTATTTTTTTTTTTATTAAGCAATTAATGAAGGCCCCGCAATTTGTATATTTTTGTTTGGCGAGGCTCGTCTCATTTTTACTTTTTAAAGGCCAACCTAAAGCAAACTAATATTTTCCATTTGCTATTTGTCTCAAAAAGGGTCTAATTAATTTAAATTTATAAATTCGGGCCTTGGGCTCAAGTCCGAATTCAAACAAAAGGGGGGACCCTCTTAATTTGAACTCGCTACCTAACTCGAAAACCCAAACTCATATTGTAAATTGACTCCTCATATTCCTAATATAATTTTTAAGAAAAGTTTCAACCTCTAGCAACTTGTACCTTTATATTTGGAATCTCCACATATTCCTAATACAATTTTTCAGCACATATTAGGTCTTTATGGTTTACCACATACTATATTGCCCAGATTGGGCTTGGTGAAACAAAAGTTGGGCCTGCACTTGTGGCTTATGAAGATACACCCAATGGAGTAGCAATCCGAATTTCATGAATCAATAGCAAGCTAGCATATGAATGGACCAAATTACTCAGGAAAAGTAAGAGAGATCTTAGGCTATATTTGTTTTATTTTCTCTTCTTTTTTTAAAAAAAAAACTTGATCCTGTTGTGTTGCGATACTTGAGCTAGATTGTTGAATAATAAAGTGAAAATTACAGTCTTATTAGCTACCTATTTGCACTCAAATTGTTGAATAATAAAGGAAACAACATTAGAGCTACAGTCAAACATTCAAATTATAAAATAGCAGATCTTGTGTTTGGAACCAATCATCAATTTATAAGTTCTACCTAAGTCAATCAGTGAAAATAGGCTAAGCCATAATTACTAAAACAATGCAAACAGTCCATATAGTCCAGTTTTTTTAATTACAAATGAGAATCTACTATCTCTAAATGACATATTGAAATTCAAAATAGTCTAAGATAGGCTAAATCGATTCAGAACAATCCAATTTAATTACAATGAATCTACACATGAGAGCAGTGAATTACAGATAGTATAATTGATTAGCAAAACAATAAGGTGTACAGCAGAAAGGAAACAGCCACTTCATTTTACGTTTTTGACTTGGAGAAGCTACATCATACAGTTTTGAGTGTGTGTACCTGAAATTTGGTTCAAATAAGAAGCAGGAGAGGAGTCAGCAACAGTAACAACAAGCAACCAGAATTCAACCAGTGAGAATAAATCCGAAAAAAACCCGAAAAAACTCTAGAACAGCCCAGGAATACGTTTAAAATCCAGAATATGCAGTAGCTAACAGAGAATTTAGTTAATCACTCCAAAATCAATGTGAATAAGCTCACAGAAGTTCAAAATCCAATTCAAAATACCCTTGAATACTTAGTACAACTCAACTCGAACTGAAACCCACTTAATAGGACCAAATTCACTCGAATTGAAGCAACAAAGAACCTCCTGATACTTTCAGACTCAACCTTAGAGCAAAAATGAAGAATCACCAAATAGGAACTTAAAAATGATTGAAATAGGCAATGAAATAGTAAAATGTTTTTGGGTTTTCCTGCTTTTCTATTGTTTTTGGATTTTTGCAGTTTTGAATTTCAAAATACTGCTCTGAAAATTGAAAAAAATAGTTTTGAGAGGGAATTTTGATGGCTGGAACTCTGGGAATTTCCAGGGGTGTCTAAACTTGTTAAAGAAGGCACTAGGTATGCCTTTTATAGGCAAGAAGTGGGGCAGAAGGTTCTAGATGGCCCTCACATTTTTTCCTCTCTTTTAATTGCAGATTTCACCTATTAAACCTTCAATTTCTGACTTGTTTCTCAAGTTGCTGCCCTAAGTTTGCTTAAATCTACACTATAGTCTTATTCTAGAAGGCCCTAGGGTGTTCTTTTGGCTATACAATACCTATACTACCCTTTTCTTAGTTTTGAAATTACTACTCTTCATAAAACAGCCCTTTTCTATGCCCAAACTACCCTTGAAAACCCCCTGAAATTACTAAACCACACAACCCTTTTACCTGAGTTAAAAACTAACTATAGTTAATCCTAGTGACTAAATCAGCTATAACCAATCATCCTAACTTAAAATTGAACTTAATCAGTACTAATTACCACTAACATTGACTTAACAACTAATAAACCATTAAAACTAAAACAAATTTATGAACTGAAATCAAACTAAATCCAAGGAAACAAAACAGACAGAAATCAATAAGAACAAACTAAAATCCTAGTTTAACAAATTAGAAGAAATTAAAACCTATACTACTGAACTAAAAATCCCAATCAAATATATTCGAACTAAACTAGTTACCAGAACAGGGTCAGTTCCTAAATCAATTTACAAGAGCATAATAAAAAAGGAAATTGATGTTTCTTGGATTAAACACTAATCTGACTAAGTAACAGGAAACCTAATTAAACTAACAATCGATTGATTCAACTAACATTTGAGCATTCAAACTAACAAAATAAAAATAAAATCAGAATTTAAACAAAATAAATGAAAATTAACCTAAAAAATTAACCTAAGCATTTATAACAATAATAGAGACGAGATGTTGTTAAACTAGACTGGAATTAAAACTATGCTCGATTGAACATACAAACAATGAATCAAACTAACAGAAAACTAAAGAAAAGACAGAGAAGAAAACTTACTGATTTTTTGAACTCTACAAGAACTGCTCTTCGAGATTGGTTTCTAGTTAATATTACATGTCTATTCTGTTAAGAATAGGCCTATAATATTAACTAGAACTCAATTGCGTTTGACAAACTCCAAAACGGGCTTGAAACCTATGAACCCTAGATTTGAATTTTGGTGAGGTTTCGTTGGGATTTCAAAGGTTTTGGCTTGGGATTAGAGGTGAGGAAGGTTAAGGGAGTGTAGGGTGTGATTTTGGGGAATTTTGGAAGAGTTTGTACTTTGGCCGGAAAACTTCGATCCAATATTCGAAACAAATGGCTAGGATTTGAAGAACGAGATTTAAAGATTTGAAACGAGGAAGGGACGGGGATTCAGTGGTGAAATTTTAGGGTGATTTGAAGCTTCGCCGCCGCCGCCGGCGATTTCCGGCCGGCGGCGGACGGAGGAGGTGTGGTGGGGCAACGGTGGAGATATGGTGGCCGGCGGAGACGGGGATGGGGTTGGTACGAGGACGGTGAATAATGTCTTAGCGTTTGAGGCTAAATTTCGGACAACTATATTAAAATGGGGGGATCAATGGGAGCCGTTGGATTATGGAGATGAGCGGTCCAGATTAAATGACACCAAACGGCTTCGTTTTATTTTACTGAGGGGGTGCAGGCCGGATTTTTTATAGACTGGGCTAGAACCTTTTTTGGGTCACACGGGTTTTCCAATTTGAATGGCCCAATTTTAATTGCTCTCTTCTTTTGTTTCTTTTAAATATTTATCTCTTTTTATTACTTTTGTATTTTTTATGTATTTTATAAAAATGAGAAAATTAGAAATGAAACCTAATTTATTTGCCAAACTAATCTAGTTAATTTTCTAAAATTGTTTAAGACCTATTTAACCATTAACAACTAAAAATCCAAAAAAATTGGCTATTTTTGTTATTTTCTTTATTTTTAAGCAATTTAAACTACTACTTAATCTTAAAATGTGAAATTAAATCTCAAACAAATGCCAGTGTATTTTTTATATGAACTAAAATGCACAGATAAAATTCAATAATTACCAGAAAATAACAAAAAAATTCATAATAATTGTAAAAAAAAAATTATTTTGTTTGAATTATTGGGAATAATTAGCTTAGGGCAAAAATCACGTGCTCACAGAGCTTGCAAATTGTTATAATTGTTTTTAGAGCGTAGTATTAAATTTTCCTTTTAGTATGTCCCTTGTTTTAAGGAATTCTAACTAGGAACAATAATTCTTCTTGAAAGAAATTATGGACGCAATTTTATAACTTCTAGTTCAAGTAGGATCTACTTTGTAGGGTTGGGCGTATGTGTAGTTTAAATCAAAAAAGAATTTCTGTCACGACCCCAGTTCGCCCTCCGTGAACATGTCGTGATAGCACATAGTCCCTACGACTAGGTAAGCCTAACAATGCGGAAAATAATATAACTTACGGAAACATTTAACTAAACCATACAAAATTAGAAGGAAACGGTATATAAGTGCCACATGGCATATACAACTCAAAAATAAATCGCGGAAGTCTAAAATCTCATCCCAAAATCCGAAAACTCATGGGAACCACAGGCTAATAGAAATGTAATACGTTGCTCTAACTCCAGAATGTCTAAACAACTGAAAGAAAAGGATAGATTAACTACTAAAGCTGGAACAGGATAGAGATTCCTGGTCTGCGGACGCGGAAGTTCTACCTCGAAGTCTCTGCTAGATCTCTCCGCCTCGAGGATAGTGCGCCTGAGTGGAGGTACCTGGATCTGAACATGAAAAACATGCGCTGAAGGGGCATGAGTACACCACACCGGTACATAGTAAGTGCCAAGCCTAACCTCGGTTGGGTAGTGACGAGAAAGGTCAGGGCCCTACTAAGGTTAAACAATATAATATGAATTAACAATATGAAAACTGACAGTAATAATGAGTACAGCAGTGAGAATAGACAGGTTAAATAGGGCAATAACAACTACACAAAGAACAGATCCCGTAGTCCAACTACCAATGTGCGGGGGGATCTACCGGGAATCTAACCCGTAGTCTCAAAGTAAAAGTGCAGGGGGATCTACTGGGAATCTAACCCGTAGTCCCAAAGTAAACAAACAAGGGGGGCTACCGGAATCCCACATCTGTAGTCCCAATGTAAATGCGCAACCACAAACAGAAGATATGCAGAAATGAAGTGCAAAAGACAAGCAACAGGTAGTACTAGCCTAGCATGATTCACGTAGTACAGTCAAGGCAACTTAAACAATTAGGCAAGTTAAATCAACTAAACATGCTTCTCTAATCTAACACATGTTATAATTGGAACGATGGATTTAACTACATATTGGTGAAATATAACTAGAAGGAATTAAAGAAACGTTACCCAATAATCTTCTCTTCAAAACCCTCTCAAAATCGCCCTCTCCCGAACTCAAATTTGATTTTTCTAACTTTTGAAAACTAACCCTCGAAATCTCTATTTCTGAACAGTGATTTCCGCGATGCGGTCCCGATTCTGCGAAAAAGTGCTTCTTCTTTGGCTTTCCGCTTCTGCAGACCATTTCCGCTCCTGTGGTTTCCGCTTCTGCGGAAAACAACCGCTTCTGCGGAAAACAACTGCTTCTGCGGTTTCATTAAAAGGCCCCAAAATCCGCTTCTGCGGTTAAAACCTCGCAGATGCGGACCCACTTCTGCGGAAAAGCCACCGCATCTGTGGAACTGAAGACCTTGACCAAACCTGCTTTTGCGGTCCTCCACGCCGCATCTGTGGTTCCCAAGCTGCAGATGTGGAAATACCAGAAGCAGCAAAATTTGATATCTTCCAACTTCCAAAATCCTTCCGTCAACTATCCGAAATCATCCTGAGGTCCCTAGGACCTCAACCAAACACACCAACAACACCTAATACCTCATTCAAACTTGTTCCAACCCTTAAACCACCTAAAACAACGTCGGAAACTCGATTGAATCAAGTATTTACACCTAAGAACTTCAAATTTCATCAAAATACACTTTCGATCAAAAACCTAACCAACACACGTCCGAATGACTTGAAATTTTGCATACACGTCCCAGATGACATGACGGAGCTACTGCAGCATCAGGAATTCCGATCTGACCCTCGTATCAAAAACTCACAATCGGACCGGAAATTTCAAAAATTCAAACTTCGGCATTTCAAGCCTAAATGAGCTACGGACTTCAAAAATACATTCCGAACACGCTCCCAACCCCGAAATCACCTAACGGAGCTAACAGGACCATCAAATTTCTATTCTGAGGTCGTCTTCACACTGTCCCGACTATGAAACACTTTTCAACACTTAAGCTCTCATTTATAGACTAAGTGTCCCAAAACTCCCCAAACCCAATACCGAACGTCCCGGCAAACCAAAATAGCAGAAATGAATTTAGGAGAAGCAAATAATAGGGGATCAAGGCATTAATTCTTAAGACAACCGGCGGGTCATCACATCCTCCTACACTTAAACATTCGTTCGTCCTCGAACGAGCATAGAGAACATACCTGAAGTAGTGAAAAGATGAGGGTAATTCTTTCGCATATCCTGCTTGGTCTCCCAGGTCACCTCCTCGGCCGGCTGGCCCCGCCACTGAACTTTTGCTGAAGCTATGTTCTTTGACCTCAACTTTCTGATCTGCCTGTCCAATATAGCCATTGGCACCTCAATATAGGATAGATCCTTGTCCAATTGGACTGAACTAAAATCCAACACGTGCGACAGGTCACCGTGATACCTTCGGAGCATCGAAACATGAAATACCGGATGTACTCCGGCCAAACTGGGAGGTAAGGCAAGCTCATAGTCAACCTCCCCAACTCGCCTCAAGATCTCAAAAGGGCCAATAAACCTCGGACTCAACTTTCCTTTCTTCCCAAACCTCATGACACCTTTCATAGGCGAAACCCGAATCAGAACCTGCTCACCAACCATATATGAAACATCACGGACCTTCCTGTCCGCGTATCTCTTCTGTCTGGAAAAGGTTGTATGGAGTCTATCTTGAATTATCTTAACCTTCTCCAATGCATCCTGAACCAACTCTGTGCCCAATAGCCTGGCCTCACTCGGCTCAAACCAGCCCACCGGAGATTTACACCTCCTACCATATAAAGCCTCATATGGCGCCATCTGAATGTTGGACTGATAATTGTTGTTGTAAGAAAACTCCGCCAATGGCAAGAAATGATCCCAAGATCCTCCAAACTCAATCACACACGCACGGAGCATATCCTCAAGAATCTGAATAGTGCACTCGGACTGTCCGTCCGTCTGGGGGTGAAATGTTGTGCTCAACTCCACTCGAGTGCCTAACTCCTGCTGCACAGCTCTCCAGAACCGTGATGTAAACTGAGTACCTCTGTCTAAAATAATAGAAACTGGAATACCATGTAGACGGACGATCTCCCGGATATAAATCTCTGCCAACCGCTCCGATGAATAAGTGGTACACACAGGAATAAAATGAGCGGACTGGGTCAGCCGATCCACAATAACCCAAATGGCATCAAACTTCTTCAAGGTCCGTGGGAGTCCAGATACAAAATCCATGGTGATGCACTCCCATTTCCACTCCGGAATCTCTATTTGCTTAAGCAACCTACTCGGGCGCTGGTGCTCATACTTCACCTGCTGGCAGTTGAGGCATCTAGAAACATAACCAACTATATCTTTCTTCATCCGCCTCTACCAATAGTGTTGCCTCAAGTCCTAATACATCTGTGTGGCACCCGGATGGATGGAATACCGCGAACTACGGGCCTCTGCTAGAATCAACTCTCGAAGCCCATTAACATTGGGCACACAAATCCGGCCATGCATCCTTAATACCCCGTCATCTTCGATGGTCACATCTCTGGCATCTACACGCTGAACCTTGTCCTTAAAGACAAGCAAATAAGGGTCTTCATACTGCTGCTCCCTGATATGATCAAATAAGGAAGACCGGGAAACCATACAAGCTAGAATCCGACTGGGCTCCGCAAGATCCAACCTCACATACTGGCTGGCTAAGGCCTGAACATCCATCGCCATAGGTCTCTCTAAAGCTGGTAAATATGCCAAACTCTCCGCCCGGTGACTCAAGGCATCCACCACCACATTGGCCTTGCCCGGGTGATACAGGATAGTGATATCATAATCCTTCAGCAACTCTAACCACCTCATCTGACGCATATTTAGATCCTTTTGCTTGAGTAAGTGCTGGAAGCTCTGATGGTCAGTATAGATCTCACAAGGCACACCATACAAATAATGACGCCAGATCTTCAAGGCATGAACAATGGAAGCTAACTCAAGGTCGTGGACAGGGTAATTCTTTTCATGTATCTTCAATTGTTTGGACGCGTAGGCAATCACCCTAGCATCCTGCATCAACACCGCTCCAAGGCCAACTCTCGAGGCATCACAATAGACAGTATAAGACCCCGAACCGGTAGGCAACATCAAAATTGGGGCCGTTGTCAAATCTGTCTTGAGCTTCTGAAAGCTCACCTCACACTCCTCTATCCACTGAAATGGGGCACCCTTCTGGGTCAATCTAGTCATAGGGGCCGCAATCGATGAAAATCCCTCCACAAAATGATGGTAGTAGCCCGTCAAACCAAGGAAACTGCAAATCTCTATAGCTGAGGACAATTCTGTACGGCCTCTATCTTCTTCGGATCCACCCGAATACCCTCACTCAAAATCACGTGGCCTAAGAATGCCACAGAACTCAGCCAAAACTCACATTTTAATAACTTTGCATATAACTTCTTCTCCCTCAAGGTCTGAAGCACGGTCCTCAGGTGCTGCTCATGATCTTCCCGACTCCTGGGATACGCCACAATATCATCAATAAAAACAATAACGAACGAGTCAAGATATGGTCTGAACACACTGTGCATTAAAGCATGAAAGTTTTTGGGGCATTGGTCAGCCCAAATGACATAACAAGGAACTCGTAATGACCATACCGAGTCCTGAAGGTAGTCTTTGGGATATCTGGCTCCCGAATCTTCAACTGATGGTAACCTGAGCATAAGTCAATCTTAGAAAACACCTGTGCGCCCTGAAGCTAGTCAAACAGATCATCAATACGAGGCAAAGGATAACGGTTCTTCACTGTAACCTTGTTCAACTGGCGATAATCAAACACATATGCATAGAACCATCATTCTTCTTTACAAAAAAGACAGGAGCACCCCACGGTGAAACACTGGGTCGAATAAACTTATCAAGAAATTCCTGCAACTGATCCTTCAACTCAGGGGGATCCATAAGATACGGAGGAATGGAAACGGGCTGAGTGCCCGGCAACAGATCAATGTCTCTATCGGGCGGCATGCCCGGAAGATCAGCTGGAAACACATCGCGATAATCCCGTACCACTGGAACTGAATCAACAGAAGGGGTATCAGCACCGATATCTCTCACATAAGCTAAATATGCTGCACACCCCTTCTCAACCATACGATGAGCTTTAAGAAAAGAGATAACTCTACTGGGAGTGTGATCTAAAGTACCACTCCACTCAATACGCAGAATACCTGGCATAGCCAGCGTCACAGTCTTGGCGTGATAATCAAGAATAGCAAAATGGGGCAACAACCAGTCCATGCCCAAAATAATGTCAAAATCAACCATACTGAGTAACAATAAATTCGCTCTGGTCTCAAAACCACAAATAGTAACCAAACATGACCGATAAACGCGGTCCACAACAAGAGAATCCCTCACAGGAGTAGAAACATAAATGGGGGCACTCAAAGAATCCAGAGGCACACTCAAATGCGGAGCAAAGTAAGAAGACGCATAAGAATAAGTAGAGCCCGAATCGAATAGAACCGATGCCTCTTTGTGACAAATCAGTATAATACCTGTAATGACGGAGTCGGAGGAAAAAACCTCGGTACGAGCAGGAATAGCATAATATCTAGCCCAGACCCTCTATCGAGGGAAACCTCTATCTCCCCGGCCTCCGCCCCTAGCTAGCTGGGTAGGTGGGGTAGCAGCAGGAGATGTGATCATGTCCTGAGAACTCTGAGGAGCACGTTGTGGCTGAGCAGTCTGTGAAGATGGGGCAGTCCCTAACCATGTAGCGTGTATCACCACACTCGAAACAAGCTCTGGGAGGACGCGGTGGCTGTGATTGACTAGGGCCAGGTCTGCTGGACTGACCTCTGGAAGCACCCCGTGCAGGAGGCGCGCTAGAAACTGGAGGTGCATAGTAAGGCTCCTGAGGTATAGGCGGAGCTGGAGCACTGCTGGATACTGGAAGAGCTGAATGGACGGGGCGACCCGCATAACCTCTGCCATAATGACCTTCTGATGGGGTACGGGCACCAGAGTAGTGACCCGACTCTCGAGAACTCTTGGCCTCCCTCTCCCCTTGCTCCCTGGCGAGCATACCCTCAATCCTCCTAGCAATTCTCACTACTTGCTAATAAGGAATGTCCATCTCTAACTCTCGAGCCATGCTAGATCTGATAGGTGGGATAAGACCCTCAATGAACCTGCGAACTCTCTCCCAAACTGTAGCAACCAAGGCCGGTGCATGCCTGGCCAACCTGGTATAGCGGATAGCATACTCCGAAATGGTCATAGCACCCTTGTGCAAATGCTCAAACTCTGCGCACCATGCGTCCCTGAGACTCTGGGGGACAAACTCTCTCATGAACATATCTGAGAACTGAGTCCAAGTCACTGAAGCAGCCTCGACTGGACTGTCTATCTCATAAGTGCGTCACCAATCATAGGCGGCTCCCCAAAACTGAAAAGCAGTGAAAGAAACCCCGCTGGACTCCACTATTCCCATAGTGCGAAGAATACGGTAACACTCCTCTAGAAATCCCAAGGCATCGTCTGATGCTAATCCACTGAATACTGGGGGATCATACTTCTTGAACCTCTCAAGTCTCCGTTGCTCGTCCTCTGAAGCAGCTGACCCGTCCTCGAGCTGAACTGGCACTGCAGGCGGTGCGGGAATAATCTCGGGAGTCTGCTCAACCTGCACTCGCTGCTCAGAAGTGCGGACGGTAGGAGTCTGTGCTCCTCCCCCGATCTGGGATGTGGCTGCAGCAAGAGGAAGCAACCCTGCCTGAGCCAAGGTCATGTATATACTCATGAACTGAGCCAAAGTCTCCTCGAAAGCTGGAGTAGTAGTGGCAGTAGTAGGCGTGCCAGGTGCCTGAGCTCCGGCTGGATCTGCTAGTGGTGCCTCGGCGACAGCTCGCGCAGGTGCTCTGGCTGCACCACGTGCGCATCCTCGACCTCTCCTCCGACCCCGGCCTCTGACGGCTGCAGTAGGGGGTGCGGGTGCCTGATCATCTCGAGTAGCACGTGTCCTCACCATCTATGAGAGAATAGAAGTCAGAAGTTTAGAATTGATGTCAAAAATATCGCATGACAAAGAATTCAAATGAAATGAAGATTTTTCCTAAACAGTTACATAGCCTCTCGTAGATAAGTACAGACGTCTCCATACCGATCAGCGAGACTCTAAATAATTGGCATGTGTTCCGTGACTCCTATGAACCTAAAGCTCTGATACCAACTTGTCATGACCCCAGTTCACCCTCCGTGAACATGTCGTGATGGCACCTAGTCCCTACGACTAGGTAAGCCTAACAATGCATAAAATAATATGTCTTTTAGAAACATTTAATTAAACCAAACAAAATTAGTAGGAAACCGTATATAAGTGCCACCTGGCATATACAACTCAAAAATAAATCGCGGTAAGTCTAAAATCTCATCCCAAAACCCAAAAACTCACGGGAACCACAGGCTAATAGAAATGTAATATGCTGCTCTAACTCCAGAATGTCTAAACAACTGAAAGAAAAGGATAGATTAACTACTAAAGCTGGAATAGGGATAGAGACTCCTGGTCTGCGGACGTGGCAGATATACCTCGAAGTCTCCGCTAGATCTCTCTGCCTCGAGGATAGTGCACCTGAGTGGAGGTACCTGGATCTGCACATGAAAAACATGCGCAGAAGGGGCATGAGTACACCACAGCGGTACTCAGTAAGTGCCAAGCCTAACCTTGGTTGGGTAGTGACGAGGAAGGTCAGGGCCCTACTGAGGTTAAATAATATAATATGAATTAACAATATGAAAACTGATAGTGATAATGAGTACAGTAGTGAGAATAGATAGGTTAAACAGGGCAATAACAACTACACAAAGAACAGAGTAAACACGGAATATGTACAACTCGATACCAAATGGTAACAATGAGGATCTCCCAGGATACCGTCCTGTGGTCCTTTTCTCAACTGTCCAGTGGATCTCCCGGGATACCATCCCGTAGTCCATCACATGTGTAAATCTAAAGGATCTCCCGGGATGTCGTCCCGTAGTCCAATTATCAATGTGCGGGGGGGATCTACCGGGAATTTAACCCGTAGTGCCAAAGTAAAAGTGCAGGAGGATCTACCGGGAATCTAACCCGTAGTCCCAAATTAAACAAACAAGGGGGACTACCGGAATTCCACATCCGTAGTCCTAATGTAAATGCGCAACCACAACCAGAAGATACTCAGAAATGAAGTACAAAAGATAAGCAACAGGTAGTACTAGCCTAGCATGCTTCACGTAGTAGAATCAAGGCAACTTAAACAATTAGGCAAGTTGAATCAACTAAACATGCTTTTCTAATCTAACACAGGTTATAATTGCAAGTAAAATAAGGCAAATATGAAGGAAACTCAGTCTCAATATCTTAAGTAAAAATCGAATTTTCAACAATTGGCTCAAGTACGCGCTCATCACCTCGCGTACAAGGCACTCAAATACCAAATAACAAATCCTAAGGGAAAAGGTCCCCCACACAAGGTTAGACAAGCCACTTACCTCGAACCGGCTCAAAATTAACTAGAAATCACGCCTTTTCCACGAGTATCCGACTCCAAATGGCCCAAATCTATTCAATTCAATTACATATCGTAAATAACACCTCAAACAATAAATTTTACTATTTAATTTAAAGCTAAAATGCAAATTTAGGTAAAATGATCAAAACGCCCCTTAGTCCAACGTCTCGGAATCGGATAATTTTTACATTTTCAGAACCCTTGTACTCTCACGAGTCTAACCATAGAAAAATCTCCCAAATTGGAGGTCAAACACCCACTCAAAACCCAAAATTTCGGCCTAAGAAGTTTCTTCCAATTTTTTTCCAAATTTTGATCCTCAATTCAAATTTAAACGATGGATTTAACTACATATTGGTGAAATATCACTAGAAGGGATTAAAGAAACGTTACCCAATAATCTCCTCTTCAAAATCCTCTCAAAATCGCTCTCTCCCGAGCTCAAATTTGATTTTTCTAACTTTTGAAAACAAACCCTCGAAATCTCTATTTCTGAACAGTGGTTTTCGCTTCTGCGGAACAAGTGCCTCTTCTGCGGCTTTCCACTTCTGCGGACCATTTTCGCTCCCGCGGTGTCTGCTTCTGCGGAAAACAACCGCTTATGCGGTTTCATTAAAAGGCCCCAAAATCCGCTTATGCGGTTAAAACCTCGCAGATGCGGACCCACTTCTGCGGAAAAGCCACCGCATCTGTGGAAACTGAAGACCTTGACCAAACCTGCTTCTGCGGTCCTCCACGCCGCATCTGCGGTTCCTAAGCTGCAGATGCGGAAATACCAGAAGCAGCAAAATCTGATATCTCCCAACTTCCAAAATCCTTCCGTCAACCATCTGAAATCATCCCGAGGTCCTTGGGACCTCAATCAAAAGCACCAACAACACCTAATACCTCATTCAAACTTATTCCAACCCTTAAACCACCTAAAACAACGTCGAAAACTTGATTAAATCAAGGATTTACGCCTAAGAACTTTAAATTTCATCAAAATACACTTTTGATCAAAAACCTAATCAAAACACGTCCGAATGACCTGAAATTTTGCACACACGTCCCAAATGACATGACGGAGCTACTGCAACTTCCGAAATTCACTATCGGACCGAAAATTTCAAAAATTCAAAATTTCAAGCCTAAATGAGCTACGGGCTTCCAAAATATATTCCGAACACACTCCCAACCCCGAAATCACCTAATGGAACTAACGGAACCATCGGATTTCCATTTCGAGATCGTCTTCACACTGTCTCATCTACGGACCACTTTTCAACACTTAAGCTCTCATTTAGGGACTAAGTGTCCCAAAACTCTCTGAAACCCAATGCCGAACGTCCCGGCAAACTAAAATAGCAGAAATGAACTTAGGGGAAGCAGTTAATAGGGGATCGGGGCATTAATTCTTAAGACGATCGGCCGGGTCGTCACAATTTCATTATTAGGTAATTTGCCATTAGATCCTTAAATTATACGACTATTTAAAAGTCGATCAATATTTCAAGGATATTTTAGTCATTTAATATTTAGAGTAAATTATTCGTGCTTTTATAATAACTAGTCTATATATTTGTGCGTTGCACGAATATTTCAAGTCAAGTATCACATAACTTGTACAAAAGATAGTAGCAACGTTTGTTGGACTAATAAAAGCAAAAAACTCTATAATTATTGTATGTGTAATAAATAACGTACCATAGTTAGTAAACAAATATTTGAGTTTAAAACATAATCAGTCATTGCTGATTGATAATAGGTGAATTTAACTATAATTTAGCCCTAAAGAACCACCTTCTTGTATAGTTTTGATGATAAAAGTGATAACAAAATTCTCTTATTAGCGTTTTTCATGCTTTGCAGGTGATATATGACAAGAGAAGGCTGTGGAGTACTTATGGGATCAAATATGGAGAAAAAGAGGCTAATCGTAAAATTCCTCCAAGTGAACCACGCGAAGCAGCTCAAGCCAGGCCTGAAGAAGGATTGCCGCGGTTCCACCATAACCGCGGCAGAACCGCGGCAGAGTGTACTTGCGGACAACTGAAGAATCAGAGAGCCTGTTTTGCCGCGGTTCTACCGTAACCGCGGCAGAACTGCGGCAGAGGCGGAAAAGTTTAAGGACCTAAGTGCAAAATACGGGATTTTTAGCCCAAAACCCTATTTTAAACACTAGACTTCGCCCAAAAGGAGGAGGTATTGATTTAGAGAGTATTTTTGGCAAGGAAAACAATTGTGAGAGATCACCCAAAACATCATATCTTATTCTTCTTTAATTTTTCTTGCAATTTTCATGATGAACATTATTCTAGTTTATTTACCCATAGTTATGAGTAGCTAAATCTTTTGTCTAGGGTTTTGATGGAACCTATTGAGGGATGAACTTCCTGTTTATATGAATACAGTTTGCCAGTTTTAATTTCTAATTGTTCAACTACGTGTTTGTTGTAGTTAATTGATAGGATCCTCAATTAGTTGTGCCTATTTAGTGTGCATAACTCGGGAGAGAATACATATTTAGGTGAATGTTGAACAACACCACTCCCAAAGTATAAGACGGATCTATAACTGCAGGTTTAAAGGTGGGATTAGGAATAACAAAGCCTTGGGTGCAATCTTAAGTGAACTGTGATAAACAAAGCTAGCTAGTGTATCTCGGGAGAGTGCATTTAGTACATTACTGTGATTACTCGGGAGAAATTTACGGTAAGAAGAGCGTTGATGATTGATAGGAATGCGTTGGTGAATTTTGTATGAAACATAAACATAAGGAATTCCATCAATATGGGAAATCATTACCTTCGCACTTTCTCATTATTGTTTACAACTTAGCATCTTAATTTACAGTTATTTACTTACTGTTAATCTTAGTTAGTAAAAACACCCTCAACTGTAATTCTCAACGTTTGGGAAATTGATTCTAAAGAGTTTAGTAGGTCTAAAGATAGTGATTGATAGGTTAATTCTCTGTGGATTCGACTCTGGGCATAATACTCAGGTTATATTTGCAACGTCCGCATTGTTCTTTTTATAAGGCATAGTTGGGCGTGACCACTGATCCTTCCAAAGGATCACAAATAAAATAATATAAGGTGTAATTGCATTACTTTTATTTATTAAGGTATAAATTTGTTTTATTTGATCGTCTCTTTCTTAATATTTCGTATTATTTGTTTATATTTGTAGTTGCACTTCAATTGATATCAACAAGGTGGTGTCACTCATAAGTCATAAGCTATTTGATAATAAATCTTATATTCTATTTTGATTACCTTGGCTGATTTACACTATACTAAATGTTTATACATTTATAACAAAAATGGTAGTGAAGACAAAACCTTATACCTTGTTCATTCCTCATAACTTTAATTTTGCTATACATTTAAGGAATTAAAAATTGTTAATGCAATCTATATTGAGAGTAACTTTTAAGTTCATATATAGCCTGTCAAAACAAGTTGGTCTTCTTAGAAATTATATCTCATTCTGCATCACTTGTTAATTGAAGGAAGATAGCATGCAAATCAAAAAAAGTAAAGTGTAGTATATATTAACTGTACAAAGAACTACACAAACTTCTATTGCTTTATGCTTGACCTCGCCCAAAAGAAATAATGTGACATTAGTTTCTATGTTCTTAGTTTTTCCTGGTACACTAAACCAAATCTGAAAGAAAAGAAGAAGTTCGGATTTTCATTGCAATTAAGAAATCGAATATCTTTTTTCTCTTCAAACTTAAAACTTATTTCTACAAAAATATCATAAACATAATTACTACTCTTTAGCAACCAAATAAACCATCAACACACACTTGCTGAATCATCAGATTAGTTCATAAAAATTAAAAAGAAAGCATGTCTGGAGTTGATTTAGAGGCAGAATATCAGACATATGCATCTAATTGTAAGGCATAATTAGGAGTAATAACTCACTAATGGCTTCACCGAAGTACCATGTTGAGCATTGGCCGTGAATTTGTGGGTAATAATAGGGTCAGCCTTGTCCATTATTGATATATAGTTAATGTAAGGGACTAAAAGTTATACCTTTTACTGGTAGAAGTCTAACTGTATTTTATATGAATGGAACGAAGTTTGAATTGGCTATTTAATATGAATCGGTCGAAATTGTGTAGTTCAATTCAAACTCTGCTATTACGTGAAGTATTACAAAGTTATCCAATGCTTTTTTTTTTTTTTTGAGTTTTAAGAGTATAAAAGTCCGTTAATATTTTAGGGATATTTCCGTCGTTCAACATTTAGTGTCTAATATTCGTGCTTTTATAATAATATATAGATATAGATATAGATATAGATATAGATATAGAAGATATAGATATAGATATAGATAATTGTGCTAAAATGTACTTAGTTTTTATTTTTAAAACAATAAAATGTACTTAGTCTAATATTCATGCTTTTATAATAATATATAGATATAGATATAGATAGATATAGATATAGATATAGAAGATATAGATATAGATATAGATAATTGTGCTAAAATGTACTTAGTTTTTATTTTTAAAACAATAAAATGTACTCCTTTCAAGTACTACAACAATTAAGCAGGTAATGTACATATAAGTCCAGTATTGGATCCGTTGGGTTTTCTACTCCACATCATTGGAGAAAGAATTATATTACAAATGCATAATGCAAGCAACTGAGTTGTGATGCAATGGCGGCAAATTTGGTGAAATATCAGGCCATACATCATGCTCTTGTTTCTCGCCTGTTGGCACCAGGTTCCAGCAGCACAACATTCAGTTTTTCAATTTAGAAAACTGTTATTGAGGAAGAACGGGAGGTGCAATCATACGGGTGTTGTATGATTCACAGTGTCTACATTTCTGCCCGATAATGTGGAAGAATACTTCGGTTGTATCATTACAGTCATTACATAGAATCCAAACCTGCAAATTAACCAGTTCAGATGAATTCAGTATAGTTAAGAAGCAAATATGTGTCAAGGATGACAAAAAATGAAACCTAAGGTAGTCCAGCATGTAAAAGAAGACCAAAGCATGAACTTCAATTATTTCATATATAAATATCTAAGAAGTCCGCACTTATCATCTCAGCTTCATATAAGCTAAAAAGATGCATCAATGCACCGCAAAACCTTAAACACTGCATCCCTGTTGAGCCCTCTGGAATAGACTGCCAAAACAGTTCAAGGCCACAAATATGGGATTAAGAAAAAAGCAGAAGTACCTTCTTGTATCTAAGATCTTCAGGCATGACTGTCTCTTCAATCTGAAAGAGAAGATTTGGAAGTTGAGGCATCAGTTCTAGGTGTATGAGATTCTTGGAAACAAGTTAAACATAAAACATCGCTCCTATGGACCACATTGGATTTGTTGTTGTTGTTGTTAAGTTAAACATAAAACTATTTTCAAGTTGCATTAGTACTCCCCACGAAAAGAAATATCCTCTACTGTCATATAACTATAGGGGAGCGAAAGTCCTCTTAACACTGCTGTAGTAATAGTTTCAAGACTTGGACTCTTGATTATGAATGCATGCAATAAGGTCAATGAGCACTCCAGTAATAATTCTTTGGGTAAATACCTTAAACCACCCCTAAACTAGACTCAGATTATTAGTATCCTCCCTGAACTATGTCTGGTGTTAATTACCCCCCTCAACTTGGCCTTTTGAGGATCATTACCCCCTAGACGCTGATGTAGCAAAAAGTGTGGGTACACTCGCATGCCACGTGGATTTTTCTGTCTATGTGGCATTTTTTTGAAAAATAAAATATTTTTTTACCTTTTTAAGAATATTACTTTTTAGATAATTTTTTCGAATAAAATTTATAATAAAACTTGGATATAACTACATTATTTAGGCTAAATATTTTTATTTGGCCAAAACTAATAAATTTTTAGTTAATTATTTTTTGAATTTGACATGAAAATAAAGATTTATACAATTGAAATAAATAGTCAAGACATCTAAAAAGTTATAAAAAATACATAGTTGAAATAAATAGTCATTGAATCAAAAGAAGAAATAAAAAGAGTGTACATATGCACTTGTAATTTCTTGCAATTGTACATTCTTTTTATTTCTTCTTTTGATGCAATGACTATTTATTTCAACCGTGTATTTTTACCTTTTTAGGTAAATTCTATAAATAAAAAAAAGAAAACAAGTATAGCACCGTAATTTATAGCTATATAAAAAATTATAGCCAAATAGTTAATTTCAAACTATGTATTTTTTATAACTTTTTAGATGCCTTGACTATTTATTTCAATTGTATAAATCTCTATTTTCAGGCCAAATTCAAAAAAATATTAAAAAAAACTTTATTATTTTTGACCAATTAAAAACATTTAGCCTAAATAATGCAGTTCTATCCAAGTTTTATTATAAATTGTATTCAAAAAAATTATCCAAAAAGTAATATTCTTAAAAAGGTAAAAAAATTATTTTTCAAAAAATAATGCCACATAGACAGAAAAATTCACGTGGCAGGTGAGTGTACCCATACTTTTTGCCACATGAGCGTCAGGGGGGTAATGGCTCTCAAAAGGCCAAGTTGAGGGGGGTAATTAAGATCGGGCATAGTTCGGGGAGGATATTTATAATCTGAGCCAAGTTTAGGGGTGATTTATGCTATTTTCTTTTGAGGATAACTTCTTCTCTTTTCCTTTTTTCTTTTTATTTTCTTGTGGGGAGGGGGAGTTAGGAATTTATCTACAAGAACAGAACATTTACTCAGCAGAAACCAACCAAAGTAACTAGGAGTCTCACAAGATAAAAAATACATGGAAATGAGTACCATCCCCATAACCATAAGTTCTTGGGAAATACAAGTAGAATAACACCATTTCGTTCCAGCACAAACTTTGTTAACTGAAACATAGAAAATTTTGAAATATGCCTAGGAAAAGTAATTAACCTTTGCTAAGCTTTCATGTGTGCAGAGAATTTCTTCAAAAAAGACATGAATCCTCAAGAAATTGGACTCCTATCAACCTCATACAGTTATAATTGCAAAGCTAATGTTCTACCTACTATATAAGTTTGACCATTAAGAAATACTAACAACTTTTGAGCTTGTTTAAAAGAGGTAATCAGCCATGCACATTTCGTTAAGCATGGTTTTTTTTTTACATGATAATATGCATCCTCTGGAAATTGGACTTTTTTTTTACATGATAATATGCATCCTCTGGAAATTGGACTAGACCGACCTCCTAGAGTTTAATATGCACCAGCTCAAAGAACCTACCTCCTCATCCATTCTTCTCCAAGCTCTGGACATATCCATAATTGATCTGGAACATATGGGACAGCAGCATCTGAGTTCCAGATAGAATGAAAGTCAGATAACATAAAATTTTCCCTTTTATGTAATGAGAACTAAACAAACAGCATAAATAGATAAAATAAACTGATTACTTGTCACGCTTTATCATCTCGTGATAGCACTCAGTGTGCATTGTGTGCCCACATTTCAGTACTGTTGTGTCCTTAAGAGAATCAAAGAGATACTGCATTTCAAAAATTATGGCAGCATGAATGAAAAGAATTGGCGGTAGAATTCACAGCAAAGGAATAACACTTAATATACAATACCTCATAACAAATGGGACAATGATGCCGCATGGAATTCTCTACACATGAGTGGTTATTACGTAAACTAACTGAATAGCAAGAGCCTACAGAATGCACGGCATAAGGTGAATTAGCAATAGCATTTGCAGCAATGAAATGATAAAGATAGAGGAAGCGACACCATAATTTGAATGCCTATTGTTGAAAGAATACCAAAAAGAGAAGGAAGAAAAGTGAAAATTTTGAGTTTAGCAGGAAAATTTCCTTGCAAGAGAAACAAACTTGAAAAGCTTTAATCTTTTCGCCATCTTTGTCTTCTCTGCTTGCACTGTCCAACCAACTAATTAACCAGCGACATCTCATGGAGCTTAGTAAACCAATTAAAGCATACTTAGATGGAGTTTCACAACGAGAACTCTAGGAAATATTGGGACAGAACTCCAATATTCCACACTTCGAAAGGGAGAAAAAGACAGAAAGAAAATATATAAGAACAACAAAATATGTTTGTGGCAATCGTGTTTCAACTAGTATCAAGTGTGTAAATAAAATCTAAACATTTACGGTGATAATTTTCTAGTAGTGTATACAATAAAGCAAAGAATACAAAGTTCCATGCTTCTAATGTACAAGCACGCTCCCAAATAAAGAAACTGGATTAAATGTTAGAGGAACAATCTGAACCAATGAATAGCAGTTATAGAGTAATATGCATCGAATATGGTTGTCCTTAAGACGATGATCTGAGCAAAAGATAAATTAATCACTGTACTTCCCCGTGATTTTAATCACTAGTAATTCTTTCTTCATTCCCACAGGACACGTCAATAATTAGGAATGAATGGAAGAACAGTGTAAAGGATAAGATCCAATGGAGTCTCGTAGTTAGAGAATCACATATAGCTTCGTGCTTTAGCAAATGACGAAAAATCAAAGAAACATATAACAAATTTAAGAAAAAAAGAGAAGAAAAATTCCATGGAGCCTCAAGTGATAATAATAGGAAATTGTAATGCGCACCACATCTGTTGCAGTGAAAAAAGTTCTCATGGCCACCAACTCTGCGCAAAAGATAATATTCTAATTAGCAGACTTCCAAGCACCAAAGTATTAGTTTCAGATATAGCTACCAATGCACGGATATATATTTTAGTATTGTACACTGACCTGCAGATTCCACAATCATCACAATGAAACTGCCCTTTGTCTAACTGAAACAATGGAGTTATAGAAATAAGTATAACGAAAAGGTAATTTCTAAAAAAGACAAAATCCTAAAGAAGTATGGGTATTGAATTAATATAGGCTTAGGGATAATAATGAATCTCATTCAGTAGAACCACAGGATAATGACATCATCATCATAGAATTTGCACACTTCACAGAAGTATTCTCCCATATTTACACCACAATTTGTACAAACACGAGCAACCTAAATTGGAAACGAGAAATACATTAGATCATTAATTCAAATAGCACCAAACAAGAAGAAATAAACTATATTCAAATCATGAGACACGTACCGACTGTTCTGTATCACAAACTGAGCAAATGACCTGAAGTGCCAAATGAACACACAACTCATGTAAGAAACTTAATATAGAAGAATAATAAGAGGCAAAAACAGTGGAAGAAAAATAACTACTACTATGTGATTATTACCTGCTTGACATCATTTCGAACTAATTCATGTCGATCAAATATATTGTGCAACAAGCTCTGGTGAAATAAACACAGCGCAAACGTGACAAACTGTCATCAGATTGATAATACAGCATTCACAACCACAACAACAACAGCAGAGCCAGTGTAATCCCACAAATGGGCTTTGGGGGAGGATAGTGTGTAGACCTTAACCCTACCTTCAAGAAGGCAAAAAGGATGTTTCTGATAGACGCTCGGGTTAGGGAAGGTAAAAGGAAGGGCAGCAACAAGCACACCAATATAATACAGCATTAATCAGTGAGTAAATTTAAGACTGGGAAAGGGATTCTGTAATAAAGTTACCGTAGCTTCATTGTGACAATGGCGACAGTCAAAGACTTCATTGCAACAAGGTGCCCTGATCCTGCATCTTCTCCTGTAGTGCTTGCATCTATATCGCACACCCACGAATCATCAATTAATCAGGATACCATGTGACTTTAAGACAAATAAATGTTACAGCTTATAAATCTGTTGTTAAAATATACGCACATTAAGCATGCATAAATATACATTTTGTTTTTCGTACCCATAACCCATTTTGCCATAATCAAGGCGTTCATTGCAGGAGTCTTCCATATTTGTAGTGAAACGAAGTACACCCACCACCCCCAAATGTTAATCTAGCTGAAGGAGAATTGACAGAGGAATAGGTGGGGTGGGGATCGGGGTGTCTAAGAGGAGACAAAAGGGGATAGGCTCAAAACCCAAGATTCAATCAAACTGAAATTAAAATGCCATCTCCTAAATGACAAGGACCTTTATACGCAGGGATATAATTATTGAGACTACCCAATTAAAATATTGCAACAATAAATACCATAAATGGAAATAAGCAAATATCCAAAAAGGAGGTTGGGGAGAGGATAAGGTAGTTAATTGGCGAATAGTTAAACCAAACTCGTGGGAAAATAAAGGACGTTATAACGCTGTTATACACAAACAGTTTTGATACGCAAAGCCATTGACCAAGGTAGTTGGTTGGCAGTTGACATTCCCCTAGTGAAAGATGCTTACCCGCGCACCAATTTCAACATTTAACAGTACAAATTAAATAACTATTAAATTTCTTTAGTCATATTTAAATAATAAAATTTTTGTGCCCTGCACTATTAGTTTGATGTAATATATATAAGTATTATATATCTCATGACTATTATAAGTATTATATATCTCAAAATATGAAGTAACGTAACCAACTTCGGCAAATGCATGCATAAATACTGTAGGAATTTTTTTATCAATACTAAATAATTATAGCATGCAATTTTCCAAATTTATGATAAACTAACACTTTATAACAACGCCAGATTATATGCAGATTGGAACTCTTGCTATTGACGGTAGATTTATTGAGTTGTTCGCGGTTTCTGATTACTTTACTTTTGGTTACTCCTACTTGGAACTGTATTACTTGCAATTGTAATTTCGTTACTTCTATTTCCGAGTTGGAACAGTTAACAGCTCTCATTAGTGTAACACTGGATGGCTTGATGGATGAAATGGAGTTCAGATTTGAGCATTGTTTCCATTTCTTAAATTGAGCTTAGTTCATGATAATTTACAATAGTGAGTTTTTATTGTTATTTACATGAGTGATATGTACATATAAGATAAAAATGAACTATAGATATGATCTCCCCAGTGTAGGACCAAACTGCACAATTGACTGGGTACAGCTCCAATTTAAGCCTTACGATGAAACTCTGCTCACCTCTCCAATCTTGGGGAAGCCAAGTAATGATCCCAAAAAATCTCTATACCGATCTGCCTTGCTCATTAGATTCCACATTCATCCTCAAAACAGAAGCAGGAATATCTCTGGATAGGATGACATTTCCGTCAACATCTACTGTGCCATGTGCAGCAAGACCACGATCCATCACAATTCTGCAGAATCCTGGATCCTCCTCACCTCCTAATCTTACACCGTAATATCTCAGATGATCCTTAATACTGTTACCAGCCACTGACCTGGGAGTATTTTAGAAAATTAGCATACTATCAGAACGAGGCTGTCCAGCCTATTCTTTGGTAACTGAACATTTTTCACACAGTATTATAAGCGTCTGGCTATGAGATATTCAAAATCAATACTGACACCATAATCCTTCGGTAAGAAGAACGTGAACTGGAAAATAATTAACTTCTCTCTAAGAATCCTTTTGAACTACTATCTCCGAACTGAATCGTAAGACCTACTTCAGTTAAGGAGGATTGACTTGATTAATCTTCAGTTTTACCATTGGAGGTTGATGTAGTATTTTTGAAATATGAAAATAATAGATTTATAAACTAAATTAAACTACACCAATCACCAACAATTGAATAAAAGAATGATAAAAAATAATTAAAAGATCAAGGGGAACGAAGAACGTCGACTACTAGATGTATAGCGGTTAGGTCAAACAAAATAGGAATGAGGTCATCCCTTTTTAAGGATTCGCTTCAAAACCATCTGACAACGAGAGATGTAAAACAGTTATACTTAGAAACACCAAGTAAGCTCTTGCAAATGTGATTGTTGAAAAGAGAAAAAACACCCTTCAGTTTTCTTCCCTAATTTAGTAGGACAAAGTATCAATTCTTTTACAACTTAATTTTCATCTTTATCCTTTCTGTCCCCTTTTTTCATTCCAGGTGAACTTTTTGGGCTAGTGCTTCACAGACATTTTTCAGTTTTATTCTTCACAATTGTAGAATGAACACGCCCTTTTTTCTAAAAGATTGTTAAAAGTAAGTAAATAGATTTCAACAAGAAGAATGTGCTGATGAACAGTGGTTGTGAGTTTTGACTGAAGAAAGAAAAACATTATCCATATTTTGACAATAACGCAGAGTGCTCATATCTAATAATTTGCTACAACCATTTCTCCTCTGTCTTTATCCGAACAGCATGAACTATCTTTACTGTATACCAATTTGCAGATGTCTTATAAACTGATTACAGATAAGCCCGAGAAAAGTTACCTGCTACAAGAAGGGTCTTCCCCAGAATTATCACAGACCTTTTCAACTGTATAAGCAAGAATTCCAAGGCCGGTGTTATGGAGCCAGACCTGCAATATCAGAGATTGAAATCAAAAGAAGAAAGCCAATGATAAATTTATGACAACCATTAAATTGATGAAACTTACAAAACTTAATGACAACTTACTTTCAATTTATTTGAGCAGAAAATGGAATTGCGAGCAACAGACAACAATGTATAAAAATATATAATAATCTTTAAACGGATAGCATGGACTCATGTACAAGTCAATACTCTTCTGCTTGTTACACTGTTATCTTGAAAAAATGTATTGGCACTTTTGAATAGCCAAATCACTCACTCAAGACTTTCACTACAGAGCAATCTCATTCCTTAAAACTTTTCCAGGTACTGAAATGACAACTAGATTTCATGCAGTTAAAATAAGGCAGAAAATACTTGGGTTATGCTGGTAAAACAGTTACCTCTGTAGGAAAATGATGATAAGTTTTTTGAGGGAAATAGTAATAGTACGGGGGTAGATGGGGCACAATATCATGTTCATGTGTGACACGAATTGTATTTGGCACCCGTTTGCTATAGTAGGATGCAAAAGCAGCATTGCCAATTCGAGGTTGTCCAAATGTCATAACTGAAACATTCCGCGAGCCAAGATTTACCTGGAATAAACATACATAAATAAATCAATAGAACTCCACTAGCTGTTTTTTCCATTCTTTTAGGTTCTCTGTTATGTCATAAGATCCATCGAGCAGCATGTACAATTTCACCTTTACTAATTATAAGTACAAACATCTACAACTGATCAATAAAAAAAAGTGAGAGAGAAAACACATCTTATCAAATCATAATTCGTGAAGCAAAGTGGGAAATTGAGACATGTAAATATTCCTAAGGGAGTGCAAAAGCAATAAGGGTTACAAGGATATTCTATAACAAGAGCTATAACGGAAAAAGCAAGTCAAAATATATGGACGATGAAAGTTATTGTATAAAGTAACAGCAAGTCTTTGAACATACTGTGAGATCCAATCCACAAAAAGCAGCCATGGCCCCTCCCATTGAATGCCCTGTCACCATAATAGGAATGTCTCCATATAGGTCTTTTGCTGTTTTAACAGCACTTAGCACTCCAGGGCGTAATGTTGTATTGTGGTAAGCAGAATAAAATCCATGATGCACCTGTAAGATGCAAAACTGACTTTAAT
Organism: Nicotiana glauca; assembly: GCA_026770625.1. NCBI lineage: Eukaryota > Viridiplantae > Streptophyta > Magnoliopsida > Solanales > Solanaceae > Nicotiana > Nicotiana glauca. The sequence goes on along the minus strand of MU702067.1, from coordinate 19,881 downwards.
CTTCCTGCAGAAAAGAAGGTTAATAGCAAATCAGAAGCAGAAGAGATTTTTAAGTGTCATACACTCACCATTGCATCTTCTGTTCCAGGATAATCTATATCAAGCTGCTTCCAGTATAGATCCTCAATCCAATTCTGTATGCTGTATCCAAAAAGTTAGCACGTGGAACTTAGTTATCAATATGTTGAACATGCATACGACATAATGCAACTTTCTGCATGAGCAGATCGACCAATCGATAGCTGTTTAAGCATAATTACTCAGCACGATCAAAGAGAATCTCTTGAGCAATACTTCACAACTTAGACCTGAACGGTCGTCAACTTACCAGTCTCTCCACATAACATAATACATAGTAGGCATTTGGACTTAAGAATTGTAAAATTCGAAAAAAGTGTGAAAAAAAATTTGAAGTGAAAATGGTATTTGAAATTTAGAGTTGTGTTTGGACATAAATTTCAGTTTGGGTTATTTTGAAGTTTTGTGAGTGATTTGAGTGAATATTTTGAAAAATAACTTTTTGCAGTTTTTCAAATTTTCTAAAATTTCCAGAATGCATCATCAAGTGAAAATTGGAAATTTTATGAACAAACGCTGATTTAAAAAAAAATAATTTTTTTTGGAAAAATCTTCCATAAAATATTATGTCCAGACGGGCACATAGATTCCCAACCAATCACTGTAGTTAATGTTGATTTTTACGTGCAGATTAAATCTCCTCAAATCCCAACCAAATATTGTTTAAACAAATACTGATTTTTATAAGGAGATTATATCTCCTAACACCCCAACCAAACGACCCCCAAAAGTTTTTCCTTTCAAGAAAAATGGTTTTGAGCTGGTGTAATGTAAGATCACTCATATATATCTCTTCAGATATCCATCTCAATAAACTAGTTAGACTTCTTATCTGCACAATAAGACATTTTTTATTTACCATACAGTCAAATTAAACATATGAGTATGGTTCAGTAGAAGGAAACCTGGTTCCTCGAGTGCCTCGGAAAGCAATTACAATGGCATTAAGATCTGGAGCCACCCCCACAAATGCCTGAAATGGGTACCAATAATTAAAACCAAACTAGTTCCTCTGAATGAGCAAGACATGCTTTTGCACTATTTGATATTCACCTGTAGACATCGCTTCACATCAACAATGAGCTCTATAATTTGAAACCCCTGCAGAGGATGAAGGCTTCGACAAATTAATCATATAAGAAAGATGCACCTAAAAATTTACATAAAGCTTCTCTTCAATCTGAAGAATATACACACAACAATCGGAATAAAATACCTTCGTCAAATCATCACATTTTGGGCATGTCCAAGTAAATAGTTCTGTCAAATCTGAGCTATAGACCTACAAATAAAGAGGTCATTTTTGTTAAACTCTAGGTGACAGCAGTCCAGCAAGAAAGTCACAAGAATGAATAAAAAGTTCCCCTGGTAAAACAGCCTGAACTGGTGAAGTATGGAATATCTTAACCACAAATCATATGGAGCAAAAACGAGTAAGAAGAGTTCAACAAATGTAGAAACTAAAAGTACACAGAAGGAAATTGTGATAAGAATGGACCTTGGGCCTAACTCAAACCCAAAAGAGTTAGTTTATGAGGTGAGGATTGCCCAAGCCATATAAGGAGACCAAGGAACTCAAATCCCTCCGATGTGGGACAACTCAACAACCCCCCTCACGCTCAGGCCTCTAGAGCGTGGAAAACATAAATGGGGGCCCAACATCGGTAATAATAATTGGGATGGGTCTGGCTCTTGTCACGACCCGACCGATCGTTTTGAGCCCTAGCGCGTCGTTCAGCAGTATGAGGCCATGAGCAGCTTCATTTCAGGTGTTATGACTAGTACGCGTGGTCGGAATTGAATTTTGGGAAGTTCGGAGTTGATTTGGGAAGAGAATTCTCATTCCGGAAGCTTAAAGTTGAAAGAATGAACTAGGATTGAATTTTTGAGCAAACGACCTCGGAATCGGGATTTGAAGGTTCCAGCAGGTTCGTATGATGATTTTGGACTTGGGCGTATGCCCGGATTGGGTTTTGGATAACCCAGGAGCGTTTTGGCGCCTATTGTGGAAGTTAGCATTTTAGAAAAAATTTCTTAAGTTTGGCTTGAAGTGCATTTCAGCGTTATCGATGTCCGTTTGGAATTCCGAGACTGGGAGTAGCTCCATATGGTGATTCTGGAGTTGGGAGCGCGATCGGAAGTGAATTCGGAGGTCCGTAGGTCATTTTGAAGTCATTTGGCT
>MU702066.1:10180-20298 GCA_026770625.1 Nicotiana glauca | reverse complement strand
AAAAAATTAAGTATATATGTAATATATGTATTTGTATTTTTGATTTATGAAATTGAGATTAAAATTAAAAATTAAAAATTATTCTAATTAAACTCCAAAAAATTATTTTACTAACCATTTGTAGTAATTTTTAATTAAAGCACTCAAAACTAAAATGAACTAATTTTTATGATTTTTTCTATTATTTTTGAAAATACGTTAATACTACTAAAAAAATATAAAATTGAGAATATTAAAGCATATACATTTTTTGTATTTTAATTATGCGTTATTATGTGACCAATTAATAATAGGATGCAACACAATTTTTAAAATTATAAAATCATTTTATTTGATATTTTTGGAATAATTTGCTTAAGGTAAAAATCATGTGCTCACAGGGTGGCCTTGATTTGGTGTTTCATCAATGGCCACAACTTCAACGTGGCTAAAGTGATGCATGAGGAGATGTTCATTCGCTGTCCAGTCAAAAAGTATGGGTACTTTTTCCTTTCTTTGGTCACTGAACTTTGTAGGCAAGCTCGGGTGCCAGAAAATCTGGCGGTGGATGGGCTGGTGCAAAAAGGCTACAAGTTCTGGGCTGACAAGGTAAACACGGGTAAGGAGCCGGCGGCAGCAGGTGGGGAGGATAGTAGTGGCTCTGATGACTCGGAGGAAGAGAAGGCTGGGTAGGAGGACGTGGGGACCGAACCACAGGCCTATGAGCACAGTGCAGCAGCTGCAGCACCATCTGGGACTGCAACATCTTTTGGAGTTGCCCGAGTGTCCCGTTTCATCGCTTTGGAGCAGGAGGTAGCTGGGTTGCCTACCTCCGTGACTGATTTGGGTGCCCGCGTAGATCCGGTGGCTGACTGACAGGTGAAGTCGGAGAAGAAATTATTAGGCTGGCTGAGAGCTCTGTTCGTACTTACAATGTGAACCCAGACACCGTCTCTGATCAGAAGTGATCCTTCGGGGAAGTTCCTCCACCTCACTGTTATTTAAATTTTTATACCATAAGGACATGTCTACATTTTAAGTGTGGGGTGGGGGATACTTCAATGTATGTATGTATTTGTAAAAATTGACTGTTTGATGTGTCTTTGTTTTGCTTTGATTGCTTTTTGGTGTTTTGAGTAATAGTTTCATTAGGTTAGTTTAAAGTAGGTAAGTGGCTTGTCCCAACGACGGATCTCTTTCGGCGTGGTTCTTGAGGGACTAAGTCGATAAAAAAAAAAGAGGAAATATGGAGACTCTTCCTGATGACGGATCCATTAGACAATTTTCTTGAGGGAATTAAGTCTAAAGAAAAGACCAAAAAGATTTTTTTTTTTAGGTAGTATAGTAACTCCACCTTGGTTTTTCTTTTAGGCCACGACTCTTTTTCAATGGTTTAGCTTGAACCGGGTGTACGTAGTTTTTGTTAATTTTTTTTTCTTTTTTAGTTTTTTAGTTAGGATTAATGGGCTACGAGCTCAAATTTAAAGAGAAACCTTAGCGTTGATACACCGGAATACAATAGACACTAGAGTGTAACACTTAGTCTCAGTGGTTGATTCTTACTAAAGTGCCTTAAACTATATGTTTGTCACTGACTTGAATATTCAGAAGAGAATGTCTTGATAAGCCAATCTGGAATGAGTCATATGCCATGTGTGTGTGAGTTTTATTGTATTCCATGATTCATATTTGATGCCTAGAACTTGCCACATATTTTTGCAAAGCGAAATAGTAGTTTCATTTAGTCTTAGAAGTGATATAGGCATTTCTTTGTTGAGCCAGACATATAAACTAAACCTACCTAATTGTAATACATCTTAGTTAATCCCGTTGAGCCTATGATCCTGTTTCTTTGGCAACCACAATGCGAACCTTACCCAATTTTTTAAATAACCTTCTGTTTGAACCCTTTTACCTCCATAAACACTTTAATGGTATTGAAATTACGCAAAAGCAAAAGTGTGGGTTGGTAGTTTGGTTTTTGAGTGGAACCGTTGAAATATAGAAAAGGTGCAGTGTTTGGAAAAGGAAAAGAATAAGCATCCCTTAAAAAAAAGAAAAAAATGAGCAAAAGTAGTAATCGATAAGTGGTGGTTTGTTATAATTTCACCTAATGGATGGGGTTGTTGTAAAAGAAAAAAAAAGTGGTGGAGTGTTTGGTTGACATAAGTATGGTTTTGAATGTTAATGTGATTGTATTAAAAAGTGCTTAGGGAGGTTAGTCACTATATCCAAATATATCCTACCCGTCCCTGGGCCTACATTACAACCAAGTGAAGTCCTATTGATCTTAGACTGAGTGGGCTCGATTAGTAGATTAGTACACTACGGGCAAGCCTATGGTGCATCTTTGTGGCATGTGAATGTTCTTTTTGAGAGTGAGCGAATTTTGTCTATCTAAGTTCCTAATTGTTCTAAATATCATTATATGTGGAACTACTCTCTTGTGTGAATGTGAGGGCATGTGATTCATGAAGGAAAGGCAAGTCTTGACTTCTATGTAGAGTATCTCGAGAAAGTATGAATATTGCACGGCACGTGAGAGTCGACTTTTGAGGCTAAGATTGTTTGCTACTAGGCGTAACTTATGTGAATTGTTCTTGGTATGATGCGTTAGGGGATAATGCGTAGTGAAGGATCCTCTATAGAGTGGTGGATTATTCGAGGACTAGCAATGATTTAAGTGTATGGTGTTGATAATAGGCTAGATTTATGTAATTTGGCGATTGTTTATGCCCCAGCTTGATTATGTTTCAATGTGATAATATAGTTAAATGATGATAAAAGGGCTCTAATTGTGAATTTCACACGTTGCAGGAGTGCATAGCATGTATGAGGACTTAAAACCATGATTGGAGCTAAATTGAAGCAAGAAAAGCCCCTAGGAGCTGAGTACGTGGGAAGACTAGAGAAAAAAGTGATGAAATGAAGATCTGGACTAGCGCGACAGTGCTAGCCCAGATAGTCGAGGCAAAATGATAGGGCATATGCGTGCCCACTAGCGCGACCGCGCTAGCCCAGTTTTGGAATAGTAAATTTCAGGGGTAAACTTGGAAGTCCGGGGGTAAATTCACTTAACCTATAGAAGGTCAAGCTCGCCCAAGGATTGATTATCAAGGTTTTCATAACTAGTGCAAGAAAAGGAAAGGCAAGGAAGATAATTCAACACTGAGTTTTTTCCTTTCTTCCTTTTGTTTTTACGATTTGTGATGAATTTGAATATTGTTGTGATGAACATTAGTATGAGTAGATAGATATTTAGTCTAATATTTTGATGGAACCTATTGAAGGATAAACTTCTCGTTATGTTAATATAATCTGCCCAATTTAAATCTCTATTTGTTCAACTATGTATTTGTTGTAGTTAATTTACAGGATCCTCAATTAGCTGTTCCTATTTAGTGTGCATAACTAGGGAGAGAGTTCATATTTAGGTAATTGTTGAATAATACAACTCCCAAAGTATCTGAGGGATCAATAACGGAAGGTTTAAAGGCGGGATTAGGGATAACGAAGCCTTGGGTGCAATCTAAAGTGAGTTGTAATAAACAAAGCCAGCTAGCATATCTCGGAAAAGTGCGTCTAGTAAATTATCGTGATTACTCGGGAGAGACTTACGGTAATAAGAGTGCTCATGATTGAGAGAGACGATCAGGCAGACCTATGTGAAGCATAATCGGAAAGGACTCCATCAATAGGGGAAATCATAACCTTAGAACCTTCTCTTAATTGTTTACAACTTAATCACAGTTAGTTTTCAGCTGCTTATTTACTTTCATTTGTAGTTAGTAGAAATACCATCAATTGTTATTTACAACGTTTGGGAAGTTGATTCTGTGTAATTTAGTAAGTCTAACGAGAGTAATTGATAGGTTAATTCCTTGTGGGTTCGACTCTAGGCTAAATACTCAGATTATATTTGCAACATCCACTTAGTCCTTTTTATAAGTCATAGTTGGGCGTGATCACAACCCGACCCAAAAGATATCCTCACAACACAGGCCCTCGGCCTTACTCAGTCAAAATTTACATAAGCCTCTCAGGCAACAGTAAAATAATATTTCTCAGCCCAAAACATCATTTAAATATCATTTGAATATTAAAGTTGAGTGAACATGGCTGAGTTTTGTAAATAGTGAAATAACGTGACTGAGTTCAAGTAATAAGTCAAAATAGTGAGAAACTATCGACAAAAATCCCCAAAAGGTTCAAATAATTGGCACGAAGCCCAAATATAGAATTCTGCCCAAATAATGATGGTAGCAAATAGATTTCAGTCAAGTACACAGAAAAATCATCAATCAGGATAGACCAATTCATAGTACCCAATAGTGCACGACCCCACGCTCGTCATCAAGCATGTGCCTCATCTCAATATAGCACCACGATGTGCAATTCGGGATTTCAAACCCGCAGAACATTATTTACAATCATTACTCACCTCGATCCGGTCCAAAATCTAGCTCGTGATGCCTTGCCAACATGAATCGACCTCTAGATGCTCCAAATCTAGCCACAATCATTACATAATCATTAAAATATGCTAAGGGAATGAAGTCCACTCGAAAATATCCAATTCACATCAAAAATCCCGAAATTGCTCAAACCCGGCCCTCGGGCGCACGTCTCGAAATCCAACAAAAGTTATATCAATAGAATCCCCGTCCTCACACGAGTCTATACACACCAAGAACATCAAAATCGAACCTCAGTTTCCCCTTCAAATTCCCAATTTACACTCTCCAAAGTCAAGCCCTAATTTCCCCATTTTTAGGCTTTAATTTCCACATATTTCATGATTAAACAAGTAAGAATCAACATATGATCGAGTATTGAGTTAACAAATCTTACCTCCAGGTGTTATATCTTGAATCCCTCTCCAAATCCTCTCAAAGAGCTCCAAAATCGCCCAAAAATGGTGAAAGATGGCTTCAAAATCGCGGATAATGGCTATTTTAACATTCTGCCTAGCCATCAAAAACCTTCTTCGCGAACACGGGATAATCATCGCGTTCATAATGAATAAAAACAGAAACCATCAAAAATTCACTATGCGTTCGCGGCACCAGCCTCGCAAACGCGATACTTACTGGATACAGAGCTATGCGAACACGTCCCAAGACTCGCGAACGCGATAAAGAAAAGTCCTCCAACCCAGCTGCTCCCACTTACTCTATGTGAATGTGACATAGCCCTCGCGAACGCGGAGGGTCACAACATCACAAAATCATGAACGCGATAGAGGAAACGCAAACGCAAAGACAATCGAACTCACACCTTCACGATCACGGAACATGCATCGAGAATACGAAGGTCAAAAACCTGTAAAACTAATAGCTGAGATTTTGCAATTTCTCACAATATGAAATTATCCGATTGACTATCCGAAACTCACTCGAAGCCCTCGAGACCTCAACCAAACATGCCAACATATCCTATAACACTATTCAAACTTGTTCTAACCTTCGGAACGCTCAAAATAACAATTAAAGCAACAAATCTCCACGGATTCAAGCCTAAGAATTTCAAGAACCTCCAAATTACGCTTTTGATAAAAAAAACCCCAACCAAACCACGTCCTAATGACCTGAAATTTTGCACACACATCCCCAGCACAACGGAACTACGGCAACTTCCAGAATTTCTTTCCAACCTCTACATCAAAATCTCACCTATCAACTGAAAAACACTGAAATCTTAATTTTGCCAAATCAAGCCTTAACCTTCCACAAAATTTCAAAATGCATTCCGATCTCTCTCCTAAGTCCCAAATCAGCTAATGGAGCTAACCAAATTATAAAAAATTCCGATCCGAGATCATATACAAACAAGTCAAATCTTGGTCAAACCTTTAAAATTTCAAGCTTCAAACTAAGAACTGTTCTTCTAAATTCATTCTGATTACCCTGAAAACCAAAACCAACAATTTACATAAGTCTTTATACCTCATACGGGGCAGGTCATGCCCGAGAACTGGAGATCAAAGTGCAAAAGCTCAAAACGATCGGTCGAGTTGTTACAGTTGCAAACATGAATGATAAGTTTGGTGCAAGGTCAATAGTTGTTGTGCATATGGGATATTATTCCACACATAAGGGATACAAACTCTACAATCTTGTTGGCAAAATTTTCTTTGTAAGCAATCACATTCTAGGTGATATTGCATCATATAATCATTTTATCTTGGATGATACATATAGTGGTGAGGCCACAGAACAAGATGTTGCAACAAGTCCTACACCAGTTCATGTGACACCAGCCTCTGCTACTTTTAGTTATCATGATGCAGGGGTTGTTGATCCTGTGGCAAGCTCACCTAATACATCAAGTGAAGCCCCTGTCACACATGTGCACATATTTACTGTTGAGACACCAACACCATCCATTCTTATAGAGTTTAACATCACACAATCTCTATAATTTGAGGGCCTTGATTACACCACATAAGCATCAACTCTACCTAGGAAGTCAGCTAAAACTGGAAAGGCTCATGGATGGTTGAATGATTTTGTTCACAAGGCACCTCAACATCCTAATAATGCGGAAATTGCTTCTGCATATCCTATATCAACATATATGTCTTATAACTACTCTCTTTTAAAGTCTTGTTTCAAGGCATTTTGCAACTTGTCAGCTGTGAAGGAACCTGATTCATATGAGGAGGTAGTTCAATATCCAAAATGGCTTGAATCTATGCAACAAGAATTGCATGCACCCAATGATAATCAGACCTGGAAGTTGGTAGATCTACCATCCAACAAGAAGTCCATTGAATGCAAATGGGTCTTCAAAGTGAAGTATAATGCTAAGGGAGAAGTGGAAATATACAAGGATCAGTTGATGGGCAAGGTTGACATACAACAGGAAGGTCTTGATTACCAGGAGACCTTTTCTCCAATTGTAAAAATGGTGACAATGAGGACTATCCTAGCACTGGCAGATATACAAGGGTGGAAACTACATCAAATGGATATTTTCAATGCCTTCTTGCAAGGTGATCTTGAGGAGTATGTCTATATAATTTCACTTCCTGGTCTTCTGAGCCAGGTGGAGCATCCACAGGTGTGCAAACTACAGAAGTCCCTGTATTGCCTCAAGCAAGCCTCAAGGCAGTAAAATCTGAAGCTCATTGAGGCTCTTGTCTCATCTGGTTTTGTCCAAAGCCACCATGACTATTCCCTTGTCTCTAGGAATTCTAGCACTGATTTAGTGATCATTTGCTGGTCTATGTTGATGACATCTTGATCACATACTCTTCCTCTTCCATAGGCCAGGAGGCCAAAATTATGGTACAACAACATTTCAAGATCAAGGATTTGGGGGAGATGAGATACTTCCTTGCTTGAAACTGCTAGAAGTCAGCAAGGAATCCTGGTCTGTCAAAGAAAATTCACATTGGATCATATTGCAGACTTGGGACTTGGTGGATTAAAGCCTGCCAACATTTCTTTAGAGGTCAATTAAAGACTTATTGGTGTAGAGTTTGATCAACGTTGTCTTAGTATAGGCAGTAATGATGAGCTCATATCTGATCCTACAAGCTATCAAACACTAGTAGGGAAGCTGCTTTACCATACCATGACTAGGCAAGATATTAGTTACATGTCCAAACTTTGAGCCAGCTCATGCATAAGCCCAAAAGAACACACATGGAAGGAGAATTGAGAGTAGTAAGCTACTTGAAGAATACACCATGTATATACTAATGTCTTCTAAGGCATCAAAACAGTTGACAGTACACTGTGATGCAAATTGGGCCACAAGTCATATGACTAGAACATCAGTAAGTGGTTCTATGGTGAAGTTTGGAAAATTCTTGATCTCCTGGAAGTCAAAGAAGCAGACCACAATATTGAGAAGTTCAGCTGAAGACTGAGTATAGGATCATGGCAAATGCGATTGCAGAAGTAGTCTGGCTAGTTGGTCTTTTTGCAAAATTGAAGATAAAACTAGAGCTACCTGTGAAGTTGTATTGTGATAGCAAAGCGGCACTTCAAATTGCTGCAATCCTATCTACCACGAGAGAACTAAATACATAGAAATCGATTGCCATTTCATTAGAGAAAAGATTTAGGGAGGTCTTATACTCACTGAACATGTTTCTTCCACAATGCAATTGGCTGGCATACTAACCAAAGGTCTAGGAAGAACACAACATGGGTTCTTATTATCCAAGCTGGGAATGTTCAAGTTGTTCACATTACACAAATTGAGGGGGAGTGTTAAAGATATCACTTGACAATAATCCAGTTGGACCTTAGCTTTTAGTTAGTTAGGTTGTTAGCATGGGGGTAATTATGTAATTAGGCTGTTAGTTAGTTACTTACGATATACTTTAGGTTGGTTATTAGCCGTGTATATATATACACAAAATATTGTATAGTGTTCTTTCTTAATGAACAAAGAAGAAAAGGGCTTCGTCTCTAAACTCCGTCTCTCTCACTTAACTTAACTGTGAAGTTTCCATGGTAGCAACTTAACATTCCCTAGTACTTCTTTGCAAATTTGCATTTTCTACTAGCATACATAATCAATCTGCATATTTCTAATGCTCTTTCCTTATTTTGCTAATTTCACTAGACCAACAAAGGGTGTGAATAAAGAGAAGTCTTGGCGCAACGGAAAGAATTATTCTTGTGTGACTAGTTTCAAGCTATTAAAATAACATTTTGCAAAAATGCAAGGTATTGCTACGCATAATATGTCCCATGTGATCCGGCCTTTTACGAACCCACACGTAACGACAAGTAATGTATCGGGTTGCCCCTTTTTATTTATAATGAGTGGACATCGTAGGAACGAATGGCAAAAGTTTTTCATGGAGCGGATCATGAATTGGGAGAAAGCGAAGCAAGAACGGGGAGGGAAGGACTTGGGTAAAATTTGAATCCCACACTACTTGAGTGCGCATGAACTTTGTGATCAGTAGACCATAATTCTAATCTCACGGCAAAAGAGCTCCTTTTCCTATTGGTGAAACTTTGTATGTCCATTTTTTCACCTTGGAACTATAATAATTTCCCTACAATGCTTCTTTTTGTTTGCGCACTATTTTAGTTATTTTTTGCAGGTGCCAAAATATGGTTGCTGCCTTGCTGTCTTGCAATGGTGCATAGCAACTATCTGATGTTGAATTAGGGGCTGTCTTCTTGAAAACATATATACCATGTGACCTTACGGTCTACTTAATGGGAGAAATAGAATTAACTCTTAGCTTCCATGCTCCCTCTATTCGCTATTTTAGTATAATAACCTATTTGGCGAAGCTTGTAAAATCAGTTTATTTTAATAAGTATGCTTTTGTTAAAAGCGCGGCGAAATGGCTTCATGGCTACTTAAATTTGTATCACTTTGTAAAGCAGATATATAAACTCTTGGGTTTCCCATTTGAACACCTTTACTTGAGAAAATGGCTAATAATAACTACTTGTGATGGTGCGTGTTGTTTAATTGCTGTTGACATGAATTTAATTTAATATTTTATATCGCCACATCATCCATTCATACACATTTTGTTGACACCTAGATGTTCAAGGTCCCACTTCTTTTTTTCTTTTTTTTTTTTTATCAAATTAATTTTTTCTACACATATCCCTTCCACTCCCTCATAAGCTGCCGGAAAAAACTTTACCTAACTGGAAATCAATTTAAAAAACTTTAGATTTTAACATCGGCAATGGCTCCGGTGATTGTCTTTTTTCTATCCCACCCAATATCTTTCACTTTCATTGTTTATCATTTTCTTACCAAGAAAATATGAACTATCTATATTAGGGAATTTTAATCCGATCCGAAATTCGAAATTATTAGGGAATGTATAAATACTACATTTTAATTTCGGATAGTCAGTACTTCCTTTACATCTTCCTCCAAGCTGTTACCTGTACAATTGCTGGATTTCGCTGCTTTTGCACCATAGTACTCTCATAATTGCATAAACATGAATTTTCCTTAATTTATTGCCTCTTTTACAAAGAAATATACATTTCAGTTTGCAACTTTAAGGCATAATAATATGATCCAAAATTCGATCCAATCCAAACTTTAAAATCCGATCTGATTCGATATAATTCGAATCGGATTCGGATTGCATTTTATAGAATCCGAAATTCGAATCTAAAATATGCTAAATCCGATCT
>MU702065.1:3487-37698 GCA_026770625.1 Nicotiana glauca | reverse complement strand
ATAATCTCATTTCTGAGCTTACATCAATTAACTTACGACGTACTCTCATGTATGAAAACTTGGGGTGTAACAATATTTGTATCAAGTGTGTATCACATGTATATCTATGTATACATGTGTGTGAGATCCACACGTGATACATGTGTCAATCAAGAATTTTTTGACCTGAATTTTAATTACGAATTTTGATACCAAATCAGTCCAAATCACTTCCAACCTTCCTCAAATTTTGTATATTGGCTCATGTGTTCAATCAATTTCAACTATATCCATTGAAAAAAATCTTTTTTCCTTAGAGTTTTGAAATCTTTATGTCTTACATCTAATGTTGTTGATCACGTTTAAAAATATGAAGAATATGTTTGCATGCAATTCTTGGAGCCTTATTTATTTGAATTTTTAATTTTTATATATATTTGACTAAATTTGATAAGTCTATAATTATTGACTAGTTGTAACTTATTAAAATAAGGTAATTGGGAATGGTATGCACAAAGTTCCAACTCAATAATCCTATTTCTCTCGCGTTCTCTGCTACTGCTACTATCTATAAATATACTGTAGATACGAACCATAAGGTCTGAAGAAACAGCTACTTATTCACAACAAAAGAAAGTTCAAAATGAATAGCTCCGTCAAGCCTCTCTTCCACCTTCCCAAGGTTGAAGAAGAAGATGAAACATCAGAAATGTCCATGGCTTTTCAGCTTAGAGAAAGGCACGAATCGCCCTCTGTAACATTCAGGAATGCGGCAGAGACATTAGTGCCACCAAAGAAGGTGGAAAGCAAGCCCAGATCTGAAGACATTAACGACAGTGCAGAGGCTTTCATAAGGAAATTCAGGCAGCAGCTGCTTCATCAAAGAGTTGAGTCCATAGAATGAGCAAATGCTTAATAGGGGGAACATAGTTATGAGTAACTATTTCTTCTTTTTCCACTTTTCATGTCTTTGACAAATTATTGCATTGTGTTACTATGTGTCCAATTTGCAAATGCTGAATGAAATGCAGAATTCGCTTGTTATTCCTCGTTTCTTCTTCTTCTTCTTCTTACTGTTTCTATTCCTCTATTTCCCCTTATTTCTGAATTTTCCCTCTCTGTTTCTTTTTTCTCCTTTGCTTAGTTAGTTTATATTTTCTTTGTATGTCAAAGGTTAATTTGTTACCTTGGGTTGGGTGTAAAGGTTGGGGTTACTGTTTCTAATTTCCTTTTATTGGAGAGTTCTTTGACCTATATTTTGCAAATGAATTATGTCGTTTTCATAAAATGAATAAGTAGTAATTTTGATATAGGGCTGAAAATGCAAACAAACGGCAGGTAATTGGCTTTTGATTTTCCCTTCCAAATAAAATAGCTGCCACGGACACTATATTTGACCGATCAGTCATTGTCCCAACTAACTCCACCTAATCAAAATGAAAATTCCAAAGACTTGTTCTTCGTCTTCTTCAGTCAAAAGACAAAATTCATAATCATGACAACAACTATTAGCTTGTGAGGGGTGGAAGGATTATATTGATGGCGAACAAAGAGAGGGCATTGAAACTAAGAGCGGCGGCGGAAGCGGCAGTGAAAGCAATAGGGTTAGGGTATGATATAGTGGATGACTTGAGGTTGAAGTATTGCAAGGAGGAGTGTCGGTTGATAGCCATTGAGGATGATCAGGTGCGAGACATAGCTATTCCTGGCGGAATTTTGGTTCAGAATGTTCCCAAGTCTATCCATTGTGATAAAGGCGACCGCATCAGATTTACTTCTGATCTTCTCTCTTTCCAGCAGGTCATTTACATACAACTCTTGTTTCTTTTTGGTGAACCACTCACTTGTGCATATTCTAATCAACCCTGATTTACATCCAATAGTGAGCGTCTTGTGTCAGTTTAATGATAAAACTTGTAAGTTCTCATGGCACTAGAGGCATTAGTCTTACTTGTTTTAAATGGTACCAGGTGTAGTTTTATGAAGGTTGATTACCATATGCAATAAAACAACAATTTAATGCGTGAGATAAAAGAGTTATGCGTAGCAGCCTTAGTTTTGTGTGAAGGTTTTCTGTTCCTTGTAATCAATTCATTGTAAGGTTTGTATAATCATTTTTATTTTTTTGCTATGCATATAGTTGTCAATTATTCTGGGGTACCCGGCCATTCACTCCCTTGGTTCCTTTCCATTCATCTTGTTATTACTCCTTTTCCATGTTCTACTGAAAAGCTAATATAATTATGATTAACACTTTTCGATTTTCAGTTTGACTTGAAATATCCTATGACATATTATCTTTATCCTTCTAGATGTCCGAACAATTTAACCAGGAAATGTCTCTTTCTGGTAAAATTCCAAGTGGCCACTTCAATGCTGCTTTTGAATATACCACTTGTTGGCAAAAAGACGCTGCCTACACAAAAGCTCTTGCTTTTGACGGGGTCTTCATCACCCTCTACAATATTGCATTACAGAAGGCTCAGGTTGCACTCCATGATCATGTTAAACAAGCTGTTCCTTCATCTTGGGATCCAGCAGCATTGGCAAGGTGATTAAAGCAGTTTTCTTGTCCAATCACTGCTCTAGTTTTTTCTACTTAGCTTTTTAGTGTTTGTAAGCCTTTTTGCTTCCTTTATTTTTTCTGGTTGGGAAACCGGAATGCAATGAAAGAACATGCTAGAGCTTGCTTGAAATAGTTATGTTGGAATTGTGTATTTCTGAAATTTCTGATACTCAACTTCTTAACTACCTCCAATCTTATATAACTTCGTTCTGGAGGTCTTTGGTGGTTTCTTTTAGAGGGTCTCGAATATGGCAAGTTGATGGAAGTTTTTGTCGGGTTCTCTGCTTGATGTGTGGTACACAGTAGGCACACGCCAATAGTTCGAATCCTGCTGGTGGACCAAGTCTGGTATTTAAGTGGAGAAGGGTAGAGGGATAGACCTATTATTCACCGAGTTTCGAAGTTGGAAACATAGATTTCTCGGTTTTATGCATATGTGTATATATTTACACACACACTCATGCACGTTCGTATGTATGTATGACTAGACATACTATGTTCGTCCATGAGTGTTTTCTGTGTAAGAATGGAAGATGAGCTGGGTAGGGTGATGTCTTTAACATCGAGCTCCAGAGGGCCTCTAGATGAAGAGTCGGTAAATCAAAGTCAACAAGTCAAAGTTGCTTTGCATTTAGGTTGTAACTAATGATTTGTTGCATTTTAGATTTTGTAAGTATGAAAAAAAAAAGTTGCTCTTCTGTTGCATAATATAGAGGATTTTTATAACTGAGCAACTAGTTTTGAAATGACCCATAGTTGATGAAGTTGATTTGATTGTCACTATCTTGCATGCAACATTTTATTGTCTACCTAGTACCTGCCTGCAAAGAATGTTTCTGCCCCAGTAATTATGTTGTCAAAACTGATGAGATGCCATAGGGCCATGGAATTGGAGTGCGCCAAGTTTTTACCATTAATGAGCCTTAGCTATGATACGCTATCCTGCAAATTGATGCTAAATAATGTTACTCGGAGACATACTCGGCATTTTCTTAGTCTTACATCAAAAGCTGGACTTGATTGTAACTTCCAGGTTTATTGAGAAATATGGTACCCATGTTGTTGTTGGTGTGAAGATGGGCGGAAAGGATGTTGTATATGTGAAGCAGCAACATTCATCAACACTTCAGCCTGCTGATGTACGGAAAAGGTTGAAAGAAGTGGCAGACCAAGGATTTAGTGATGCAAATGAACAATCCAGCACTATACCGGTAAGCACAAATAGGGTGAAATGATTTTGTGATGTCAACTTTCACAGCCAAACACACACACACAGAGGTCCAATGTTTTGGATCTCATTTCCTTGAAATGCTTTGAACTCCAGCCTTTGTGTTTTATGTCAAATCTTTTTTTCCTTGATAAGATAAATCTTATGTCAACTTTAGTCTGTCTTCTCTAAAGATGGCAAGCGGGGAGGGGCAGCACGGGGCGGATAAAGCCTTAGCCTGCAAATGTATCAACCCGCCTCACCCCACATAAGTTTATTTCATTTTATTTATTTTTTCTATTTTATTAATTAGCTGAAACAGGCAAATTTATACATTTGTATTCTGTAAAATGGTGTCTATGTAGAGGTGCTCATACATGCATTATATTTAATGATTTCATTCTACTTCTGTACATGCACTGCTGGCTGTACTGTTTTTAGAGATTTCAGAGACAATAAGCACATAAGCATGTGCCGTTCTTCGTAAATCAACTCTCAATCCAGTTCATTGTTGAAAGAAAATCAATCCATATTGTTCCTTCCAAGAACAACACCTTAGATTAACAATCCAGAAGACTTCATAGGATTTGTTAGAAGTTCCCAGAAATTGTATCTACTTCCATAATGGTTCATCTGCCATTACGACCAAAAAAAAAAGGCAAATAGTGTTTTTAATGAATAATAGAGAGTCATGTAAATAGTCCTCCAGATACTTGTCAAAAAGAAAATGTAAATGATGCTCTGAGGGAAGAAAAAAATGTAAGCGGTCTTCTAGAGGTCGCCCATGGTTGATTAACACAAAAGATCAGCATCCTAATAGTAATTAAACCCCTGCTTGCTTGTCAGACTGCTTCATGAATATAATCCTGGCGACCTATAATTTTTGCCTCAGCTTTTTCCTCCTGAAAAAATTGATGCTCCTACTGAAGTTATATTCTTGTGCAAAATTTATCGCCAATTATTCCTTTATCACCTGATATCACTTGCTTACAAATGTCATTTCTATATGATTTAATTATGCATTTGAATGGCGGTTTTGAACTTGAAGTGGATATCTCTGATGCTGCCAATTCTTATAAACGAAAGGACTGTAAGTACAGTTCTTTCAAAACTTTGGACGAGCACTGTTTCGCACTTCAATGTTATAGAATTTCAAGTAATTAATGAACTTAAAATTCCTTCAAGAAACCTGACTGCAGAAGTGCCTTAACTTCAATACTGTTCGGCTTTCTTTTCTTAATATTAATTTTCTCACTCAAAAGTTAAAATGTTGTCTCTTTTTTTCCATGCTTTTTTAAGTTCTTAGAGTTCTATCAGATGGACCATTATTTTTAAATTGCTGGTACTGTCAGAAAAAGGATTCCTGTGCTACTCTTACAAAAATGTTTTAACCTAGCAATTGATAAAACTGAAACCATGTTGCAAGATTTAATATAAACATCTTAGTTTCATCTCTTTCAGCTTGCTTATAGTGATCAAGGGCTGCCCTTTGTGGATTCCACTACGTCAACTCTTCATTTTCACAAAGAGGTAACAGGTCTTGTGAATAGTAGTAAAGAGAATTTTCCTTATCCTTGGAGTTTTTATTTCTTTGCAGTTTCAGATTGAGGATGTTTTAGAATAAACTTGACATAGTCAAGGTCTTTTTCCGATTTCAAAAAATTAAACTTGACTGTGACCTGTTTGGATATAATCCCAGGTTAATCCAGTAAAACGCCACTAGCACTTAGAAGTTCGAAAAGAGGATTGTGCGGTAACCTTTTTGAGTGCCACATATACTACCCCGACTCTTGAGAGATTAGGTTTTTGAATGCTCTAGATGGAAGGGGAATCAAGTGAAAGTGGTATAAGCGTATGTCATTGGAAACTGTGGTTGAAATAAATGATCTAGGATAGAACAAACCAAAATGACTAAAAATCTCTTCGGTTTTTTCGTCTGTGTTTCACGTTCAGGAATTTTTAAGATTTTTATTCCATAAGGTGAGCCCAGTACAGTTCATGGGTGAGTATTGCTCGAACAATAGATAAATGAAGTTTTGAACATTGTGCTAACAAAAGAAGCTCTTAAGTGTACTATATTATGAAATGACATGAAAATTGGCACCATTTAGTATCAGGACTGGCAATTCAATGCTTTATGTATTTCTCCTTTTCCCTTGAATACAAAATTCAGCAGAAAGAAGCAGCCATTAATGCTTGCATCAGGATAGGCTGTCTACATCACACCCCTCGGGTGCGGCCCTTCCCTGGACCCTGCGTGAATGCGGGATGCTTTGTGCACCGGGCTGCCCTTTTAAAAAAATTCAGCACAAAACAAATAATTCCAATTTAAAAGCTTAAATGGAGCCATGTAGTCATGAACATTGATGAAATATTGGCTAAAACAACATGACATGTAAATAATAATTTCATTCAGATGATGGGTTTTAAGGGAAAGAGAGGTGACTGCAAGCTTGAGATCTTAGGTGTAATTTTAAAATGGCAGCTCGTAGCCATGTTCTTGAAATGTGTAGTTTTTGACTTGGTTGTGGGTAGTAAGTGGTGGGATACGCCTTGGTATTTGGTGGTATGTATTGGAGATGGTGGTTAAAATGGACAACGTGACAGTGGAGTTGGAAACTGTCAGTTCGGAGATGGGAATGGCAGTTGATGGCTAATCCTTGTACCTTCTATTAAATACTGTGTGGTTAAGAGTCGGGGTAGTGGCTCTTCTTCTCTTTTAGAGATTAATAGGGAGGTGAGCATGTGAAAGTTGGCATTGGTATGGAATTTTGTGATGTGGAGGTTTTGCTGCTGTGCATATGTTCCAAACAGCTATTTAGAAGGTAGAAGTTTGAATTGAGGTTTTTCCTCCCATGGGATGTGATCATGTGAATAAACCCCAAGTCATAAAACCCACAAGAAATTTATTCCATATCTTTTATCTAACAAAAACTAAAGGACACAAGGTTAAATATGTGTAAAAGTAGAACGAATGTGATAAATGATATAAGGTTCAAAATGCTGTTGCAAGTTTGCATGATTTTATTTTTGTCATGATGGTGTGAGATTTTTTCAGAATGTAGCTTTACCTTTGGGAGTCAAGGTTTTATCTTCTTTATTTGTATTGCATTTGTTTATTGACATATTCTAATGATGCTTCATCATTACGTATGCATTTTATTTTATTTTTATTTTTACTTTTAAACTTTTTATCTACTTTTTCTTTTGTATATGAATAACATCTAATGAACTTACTTCCACTTTCAGTTTGATATTCACGTTTTTTTCCTTTCCTTCAAACATTTGTGTTGTGTTCATTATTTGGTTATCTATGACTATAACCTTCATGTTCCTTTTCTGTTCCAACTTTGACATCAGGATATTACATTTCTCTGGAAGAGGAGAGGTGGAAGCAGTATCAGAAATCTGCCACATAAAAGGTGGTATCAAACTGTTCCAATTGAACCTGATGTGATTTCAATGTCATTCATTCCAATATCATCATTATTGAGCGGGATTGATGGCAGCGGTTTTTTGAGCCATGCAATTAACTTGTACATACGTTGTAAGTCTTAATATATCTTTTACATAATATCGGGTGGTGTTTCCTGATTCATCTTAACAAAAGAATATCCTGCTTGCCTCTTAGGAGTGTAGCTACCTCTTTGTTTGGCTTTAAACTATAGAAAGACCTGTCCAAAGAAATAAAAATATTGTAAAATAAAGCTTGCAGCAAAATCCTGCATCGGCTAAAAAGTGTGGTTAATATTTGGATTATCGTTCGTTAGTTAGAAAGTTATGGAGGATACTGAAATCCAAAATCCACTCAATGCATAAATTCTGTAATCCACAACTCCTGATATTACGAGAAATAAGATGACTATTGTGAATTTATGGCTGTAGATGTTTTAAGCTAATACATTTAAGCTCATCACTTAATTTGCTTACTAGGAAGGCAAATATCATGATTTGTATCGTTGTATCTGTCATGCAGATAAACCACCAATTGAAGAGCTTTATCAGTTTTTGGAGTTTCAGCTTCCAAGGCAATGGGGACCTGTGTTTGGTGAACTTCCTCTTGGTCCCGAGAGGAAGCAGCAAAGTGGTAAAACCCTGAAGTTCAGTTTAATGGGCCCCAAGTTATATGTTAATACAAATCCGGTAACAATTTCTTCAGCTTTTACACACCTATTACTTGTGCGGCTATGATCTCTTTGTTAAACGTTAATTAATTGAAGAAAAACAACGTTTCACATACTACCAGATATTTTGAACGATTCAACTCTCGTGGGACTGGTTCTTAAAAATGCTAGAATGTATGCTAAGACAACTGGCTAGCTATTCCTGCTCTCAAAAAAGTTTGTAGTGAATCATGTGTTTATTTATTTTGATATGGGGCTATATTTTGCAATGCTAAACAATGTTCATAAAGGTTGATGAGAAGCCCAACCTAAAGCGGAAGAAGTTAAACATAGTAAATGGACAACAGTGGATATCTTAGCTCTATAGAAGGGATTGGATTATGGAACTACAAATAATAATGATAAATATATACACCTACTTGAACATGCATGGAAGAGCCCGGTTCTTTTGTTATTCATGGTCTTGTTGTATCTTTTATTATTGGACGAGCTAATAGATTTTACAAACAAATTGTATGATATCAAGAGTAAAGGAAATCAAAATAATGAAGTTCCATTTCTACAAAATCGGTCCAATCATCATTGCATGTTGGTACTATCATTAGAGGTTGGTGTAATTAAATGAAGGTGCGATTTTTGAACTTTGCATATATAGAAAGGAGTGCCACGTATAATGCATGAAAAATGTAACAGTAAAGAAATATGATCACTTGGATGTGAAATATTGGCCTCTTTCACTCTCAAAAGCTCTGTGTTCCTTACTCCATGTAGTCGTATCACTGTTTGATTTCTTCCTGATCTACCCCTTTTTTGATTCCATCTCCCTTGTAGTTTTTCTTTAATAGAATCTTCATTTAGCAGATATGAATTTTTTCTTGCATCAATGTCACGACCCCAAACCCCGGTCGTGATGGCGCCCAACACATTGCTAGGCAAGCCGGACCAATTATCAACCACAACCCATTTCCTTATAAAATTCATTATCAACTAACATTAATTTACCAATTTAACAAAACAAAGGTTTAAAACAGCAAGTTAGATATGCGGAATTCAAGAGATAATACTACTACACAGCCCACACTGATCTGGTGTCACAAGTCAAGAACCTTCTAATACAAGTTCAACAACTTACTACATAGACAGTCTAGGAAATGCGGATACTACATAGACAGTCTAGGAAATGCGGAAAAACAATAGAGTAGAAGGGAGAAATCAGGTCTGCGGACGCCATGCGGCTACCTCAATAACCCCGGCAAGTGCTGATCAACGGGAAAGCTCTCACTCAGCCTCTGGAACACCTGGATCTGCACGCAAGGTGCAGGGGGTAATGTGAGTACTCCGACCCAGTGAGTAATAAACATAAATAACGACTGAGAATAAGAAAACACGCATACACAGGGTAATCTATAAGGAAGCAGTTAAATAAGCAACTGTAAGCAGTAAACCAATGAAAAGCAGAATGAGATGCATTCACAACGAATAAGCAGGTAATTGACAGACAGTTAAAATAAAGTAAACACAGAGAATAGTACCAGCCCCTCGGGCTCACTCTTAGAACAATATCAGCCCCTCGGGCTCACTCTCAGATCACAATGGGTACCCGCGCTCACTGGGGGTGCGCAGACTCCGGAGGGGCCCCTTACGGCTCAAGCGCAATATCAAGCCATCTCGTGGCATCAAATCTAGGCCCTCAGCCTCATATCACTCAAGCCACCTCGTGGCGTATATAGGTATCTCAGGCCCTCGGCCTCATATCAGTATTAGTATATCCTCACGTCTGGCCCTCGGCCATACTCAGTCCAGAAATCACATAAGCCCCTCGGGCATTAGTAAAACAGTAGTTCTCAGCCCAAAACATTATTTAAAATATCATTTAAGTTTCAAAACCGAGTAAAAGTGGCTGAGTTGTAAAACAGTAAAAAACAACACGACTGAGTTTAAGTAATAAGTCAAAACAGTGAGGAAATAGTGATAAAAAAAACCCCCGAAGGGTTCAAATAGTTGGCACGAAGCCCAAATATGACAATCAGTCCAAATCATGATGATAACAAATAAGTTTCAATCAAACACGAGGTAAAACCATCAATCGGGACGGACCAAGTCACAATCCCCAATAGTAATCGACCCCACGCTCATCATCAAGCGCGTGTCTCACCTCAATATAGCACTACGATGTGCAATCTGGGTTTTCAAACCCTCAAGACGTCATTTACAATCATTACTCACCTCGAACCGGCTAAAGCTCTAGCTCACGACGCCTTTGCCCCTCGAATCGGCCTCCACGCGCGTCGAATCTATCCAAAACTAGAACGAATACGTCACAATATGCTAAAGGAACAAAGCCCAAGCGAAAACAATTGAAAAATATCAAAAATCCCGAAATTAGCAAAACCCGAGCCCCGGGCCCACTTCTCGAAACTCAGAAATTTTTACATCATTAGATTCCTTATCTCCCACGAGTCTATGCATATAAAGAACACCAAAATCGGAGTTCAAATGACCCCTCAAATGCCAAATCAAAAATCCAAAATTCCAAGCCCTAGTTCTTCCATTTCTGTACAAGTTTCCATGAATTTCTTGATTAATTTCACAATAGAATCACGTTTTAGGTTCAAAAATCTTACCTCCAATCGATTCTCCTTGAATCCCTCTCGAATCTCCCTCAAAAAGCTCTCAAAATGATTGACTATGGAGGAAAAATGACTCAAAATCGCGGATGAAATAACTTATAAACTTTCTGCCCAGTTCTGATCTTCCTTCATCGCGTTCGCGAAGCACATTTTTATTTTAT
Source organism: Nicotiana glauca (assembly GCA_026770625.1). Classification (NCBI taxonomy): domain Eukaryota; kingdom Viridiplantae; phylum Streptophyta; class Magnoliopsida; order Solanales; family Solanaceae; genus Nicotiana; species Nicotiana glauca. The sequence continues at coordinate 27,031 of MU702065.1, read as the reverse complement.
CCAAAATTAACCTTACGTGAACGCGATTCATCTCCGCGAACGCGATGCTTCAGGCTTTACACTTGCACGAACGCGTCCCCTTACACGCGAACGCGAAGAACGATTTCCACTGGACCCCAAATCCTTATACGCGAACGCGAGCAGACTCATGCGAACGCGAAGCACAAACTCTTACCCTTCCGCGAACGCGAGCCTTCAAACGCGAATGCGAAGTCTTAAATTCCTGCCTTCCAAATTCCTTCTACGCGATCGCGACACACCCTACGCGAACACGAAGGGTTAATTTCTGCAACACCTGAACTCCCAAAATCTGCAACTTTTAAACTTCAAAAATGGTTCGATTGACCATCCGAAACTCAGGCCCCCGGGACCTCAACCAAAAGTACCAACACCTCTTAAAACCTCATTCAAACTTGTTCCAATCATCAAAACACCTCAAACAACACCAAATCCACCAATTCACATCAAATTCAAGCCTAAGTTTTCTAAAAACTTCCGAAACACGCTTTTGATAAAAAACCCAACCAAACAACGTCCGGATGACCTGAAATTTTGCACACACAACCCAAATGGCATAACGAAGCTACAACAACTCTCGGAATTCCATTCCGACCCCCAGATCAAAATCTCACCTACCAACCGGAAATCACCAAAATATCAACTTCGCCAATTCAAGCCTAATTCTACTCCAGACCTCCAAAACCAATTCCGATCATACTCCTAAGTCATAAATCACCTCCCGAAGCTAACCGAACCATCAGAACTCACATCCGAGCCCTCTAACACATAAGTCAATATCCTGTTGACTTTTCCAACTTAACCCTTCTTAAAAGAGACTAAGTGTCTCATTTCTTACCTAATCCAATCTGAACGCAAACTAATCAACTTGGTCACATAAAACACGGATAACGAAGCATAAAGAAGCAGAAATGGGGGAAACAGAGCGGTAACTCATGAGACGACTGGCCGGGTCGTCACAATCAAGCTCCCCAATTTTGCCACAAATCGGCGATCTATGAGAAGATGAAATGTATCCTTCCATTATACATTTTTTTATTTAAGAAAAAGGATAAGGATCCTTCCTGTTAATTGGCACACATCACACCAACTCTATTCAGCTCTATGCACTAAAAGTCAACTTTAGTCGAGCACTGCTGTTTCACTGCCTTCATTTTCAATATTCAGAGATCATAGAGGGGTTGCTCTGATGGGAAGCAAAATCCACTTCCAACCAAGAGGTTGAGTTCGAGTCTCTCCAAGAGCAAGGTGGCAAGTTCTTGTCGGGAAGGATGCCGAGGGTCTATTTGGAAACAGCCTCTCTACCTTAGGGTAGGGGTAAGGTCTGCGTACACACTACCCTCCCCAAACCCCACTAAGTGGGATTATACTGGTTGTTGTTGTTGTTGTAGAGATCCCATAGACTTGTGTCCAATTCTAAAGGGTGTTTCTGCTACTGAGATGATTTGACCAATATCGTACTGGTCAAATTACTTGCCTGGCCTTCTATCTTAGAATTTATGTATTTATAAGGAAGAAGTGGTAAGCAGTTACAAGTTTATAGCAGCCTATTGTTCAACCAATCAATGCGTTGTATATTGATATTTTCCTTGCCTGTACCTGTTTTTTTTGAATTTTTCATAGGTGGATGTGGGTAATAAGCCAGTCGTTGGCCTTCGATTGTATTTGGAAGGAAAAAGAAGTAATTGCTTAGCGATCCATTTGCATCACCTTTCTTCCTTGCCAATAAGTCTTCAACTTCAGAATGAATCATATGGAGATGCCAGCAGCTCCTCTGACCGGAGGTATTATGAGAAGGTCCAATGGAAGAGTTTTTCGCATGTATGCACTGCACCCGTAGAATCCGATGATGATTCCTCGATCGTCACAGGGGCCCAATTTGAAGTTGGAGAATCTGGTATGAGAAATGTTCTTCTTTTACGCCTTAAGTTTTCCAAAGTATTAGGTGCCACAGTCATAAAGAGACCTGAGTGGGATGGTTCCCCTGCTCAGACTGAAAAATCAGGAATCATCTCATCTATAATAAGTTCCCATTTTTCCTCCGCTCAAAAGCCATTACCACGACCATCTGAAATTCACATAAACTCTGCACTTTATCCGGATGGTCCTCCAATGCCAGCACAAACCCGTAAACTCTTAAAGTTCGTTGACACGACAGAGATGATGAGAGGACCCCAGGATCAACCTGGCTACTGGATGGTGTCTGGGGCTAGGCTTGTAGTCGACAATGGTAAGATTTCTCTTCGTGTTAAGTTCTCTTTATTAGCTGTTTTCTTGCCAGATGAAGAGGAGCCACTGCAAGGCTAATATATAAGGGTGTAGAAAGAAAAACATTGGCTGGAGATTACTTAGCATATTTGTTATTTTGTTACTACAATGTGAAATTGTAGGAATTTGTTAGACATAAATTTTCTCATGTATAAAAATGGCTTTCGATAATGTACAATCTGTAAAAAAGATGTTCTTGTGATTGTAATATAATTAAATTCTTTTTTTTTTCTTTTTTTGTAAGTTGATAAAGAAAAGAACGGAAACTTCTGTACATTGCAATTAAATAGTTTGTCTCCTCTATTTTGTATTACTGGTGTTAGTATACGTGCGTTGCACGTGTACATCGCGTCAAATATTATTAAACGTATATAAGATGAATTTTTTTTTGAAAAATAGCAGTTGAAGTTAAAATGAATTTAATCTATGTTTAAATAATAAAGATTAATTTACATTAACAGAATAGGTAAATTCAATATCTTTTGAACATATAAAAGATAATGAATTTCGTTGGATTTGTTAAAGAGTATTTGATGATTATAAATAATTTATTGTATCAAAAATAAATATATTATGTCGTTATATTTCATCTAACATCTCTTCATAAATGTTACATTCATAATATTATTACATAAGAAAATAATGAATTTTAAAAAGGCAAGTAATGAATACCAGTAAATAACAAAGATTTTAATATTAATTATAAATTTTACACAATCGATCATTTTAACAGAATTAAGAGCTATCTCTTTAAGTTGATATAAAATGGAGTATAAGAACTTTATGCTAATTCCTATCGTGTAACCAATTAATTAGTTTTTTACTTTTCTAAAAAATAAAGAACATAATATTTAATTTTAATTTATCAAGATAGTTATTTTATGTAGAAAATGAGGTTAAGCTACTTTTATAACAAAAGAGATTAAAAGTTTAAAAGGGTTCTATGCTCTTTACTTTCATTATTTGTCCTTTTGACGGACTAATTTCACTCACATTTTGTCGATGATAAATATTTTGTACTTGAGTTTTATACTTTTATAATAATATAAATAAATATATATTATTTTGAAACTTTTAGTTTTAAATCATCTCAAATTTTAAATATTAAAGTGTATTTATAATTTTATTGAATAAAACTTTAATTTTCAATGTGTTCAAATAAGAAAATTTACGTAAGATGAAATATTAATTAATTTTAATTTATTAAACGTTGTAAACTTGGAAGAAATTGAAGATAAATTTGGGTTTCATTCTATAGAAAACACTAAACGATACCAACGATGAAGAACATAGATTGGGAATTTTCTGTTTATTGAAAATTGAATAATAGTTTGTACCAGTTCACAAAATGGCCTATCATTTCCTATTTATACTTCAAAGAATAATCAATGGCTATCTAATGAAAAATAGGCTATCTATGTAATAATATTACAAAATTATATACAAGGCTATCAGTGTACTATCCAGCTGGGCCTGCGTCTGTTGGACCTGAAGTATTTGGACCATCTATTCCAACACCCCCCTTCAAGCTGGAGGGTGACAAAACACCCCGCTTGTCAAGTAGATGCTGATGCTGTGGCCCAGTCAGTGGCTTGGTGAAGATATCAGCCAGTTGTGCCTGAGTAGGAAGATGATGCAAAGAAATCAGACCACAAGCAAGTTTCTCCCGAACAAAATGGCAATCAAGTTTAATGTGTTTGTTCCTTTCATGAGAAACAGGATTCCTGGAAATGCTGATAGCAGACTTGTTATCACAGTGAAGAGGAATAGGAGTAGAAATGTGGAGACCCAAGTCATCCAAGAGCCTCACAAGCCAGGTAAGCTCATCAACAGTCTTCCTTAGGGCCATATACTCAGCTTCTGCAGATGATAAGGAGACTGTGGGCTGCTTCTTAGACTTCCAGCAAATAGGACTTCCCCCAAGAGTCACAAAATAACCACTAACAGACTTTCTTGAAGAGGGACAGCCTGCCCAATCAGAATCTGAAAAGGCATGGATGGAGAAATCCTGAGATCTATTGAATAAAATGCCTTTATCAGGGTCTTTGACCAAGTATCTAAGAACATGAAGGGCAGCATGCATGTGACCAGTTCTGGGGGCATTGAGAAACTGACTGAGATGTTGAACTGAGAAGGAGATGTCGGGTCTAGTGTGTTGCAAGAAATTGAGTTTTCCAATTAGTCTTCTGTATGGAGAAGGATCAGCCAATGCATTACCAGAAGTGGGGGAAAGTTTGACAGACATGTCCAAGGGAGTCACTACAGATGAGGCAGAAGAGCAATGAAATTCTGAAAGCATCTCCTTTAAGTATTTGTGTTGGTTGACAAGAATACCATCAGGTAAGTGTGATACCTCAAATCCCAGGAAATAGTGAACAATACCCAAATCCTTGATCTTGAATTGGTCATCCAGAAATGCTTTGAGAGAAATCATTTCAGAGGTATCATTCCCAGCTAAAAGGATGTCATCCACATAGACAACAATAAGAACAGTGGAGGTGGCAGAAGATTTGGTGAACTAAGAATAGTCATTAAGACTTGAGGAGTAACCCCTGGATAAAAGAGCATGAGATAGTTTTGCAAACCATTGCCTAGAGGCCTGTTTAAGGCCATATAAAGATTTCTTCAACTTGCACACAAGTGGAGGATCAGAGGATGAGGAAGATACTGTAAGACCAAGAGGAATCTTCATGTAAACCTCTTCAGAAAAGTCACCATGCAAAAAAACATTGTTGACATCAAGTTGATAAATGGTCCAAGAATGTTTGGCAGCCAAGGCAAGTAAGCACTTAATAGTGGTAAACTTGACTACTGGAGAAAATGTCTCAAAATAGTCAATACCAGCCTGTTGAGTATCCCCTCTAATCACCAATCTAGCTTTGTACCTTTCAATGCTACCATCTGAACGTTGTTTGATTTTATAAACCCATTTGCATGGAATGGTCTTTTTTCCAGTAGGTAAAGGGACTATGTCCCAAGTCTGATTCTCTTCCAAAGCCTAAAATTCTTTCCTCATGGCTTCCTGCCAAGCAGGATTAGGAGCAGCTTGATGATAGAAAGTAGGTTCAGGTAGAGATAAAGAAGGAGAGGAAGAAGATGGAGAGACAGAAGAGTGAACAGGAGGAACAACATAGCAAATGTAATCTTTAAGGTGGGTAGGAAGAACAGTAGGTCTAGAAAACCTCCTCAAGGGAGGAGGAGAAGGAGAGGGGGAATCTGGTGGTGAGGTTGTATGACTGATAGAGAAGTCAGGAGAAGGAGAAGGAGGAGATGGATTAGAAGAAGGAGAAGAATGGGAAGAGGATTGTTCAGGAATGGCAGAGAGGGGATCATAAAAAGGAATTGGTGAAGAAGGAAAGAAACTAGTAGGAGAAACAGTGGAAGGGAAGATGTTTTCAACAAAGGTGACATCTCTTGAATAGAATATTGATTTGTTCCCTAGGTGTAGCAATTTGTAAGCTTTCTTTCCAAAATCATAACCTAGAAAAACAAAAGGAATTACTCTAGACTTGAGTTTGTCTCTAGAAGGTGGAGGTACAGAAGCATAGGCTAGGTAACCAAAGGATCTGAGATGTGTATAAGTAGGAGGATGACCAAGTAAGGTTTCATAGGGAGTTTTGTTAGATAGAATTGTGGATGGGAATCTGTTTATCAGGTATGTTGCAGTAAGAACACATTCCCCCCAATATTTGATAGGCAGTTTGGACTGAAAAAGAAGGGTTCTAGCAGTTTCTAATAGGTGCTTGTGTTTTCTTTCTACTATCCCATTCTGTTGAGGAGTGTGGGGACAAGAAGTTTGGTGAGCAATCCCAAGAGATGTGAGATAATCAGTATGAGAATGAGCAGACCCCAATTCAAAGGCATTGTCAGTCCTTATAGCTTGGACTGAAGTTTGGAATTGAGTTGAAACCATGGCTATGAATGCTTTGATAATAGAAAAGGCATTACCTTTGCATGAAAGGAGATGAGTCCAGGTGACTCTACTATGATCATCTACAATAGTCAGAAAGTACTTGAAACCATTGTACGTAGCTGTATGATAAGGTCCCCAGAGATCAATGTGTACAAGCTGAAAAGGTTTTGTGGATTGTGTGGAGCTTTGAGGAAAAGGAAGTCTTTGTTGCCTTGCCATGGGACATATTGGACAAGTGAAGGACTGTTTAGAAGAAAATTTACTAGACAAATGAGGAATGGAAATCATTTTCACAAAAGGCATATGCCCCATCCTTTGATGCCAAAGAACATCATTCTTATTTATAGCAGTAGCATTACAATGAATAGTTGGAACACTACTAGAAACATGTGGAATACTAGAATCAGACACATGTGGAAAAGAATAAACATTAAAAGGCAAAACAGAAGATGGACTAATAATGCTTTGAGAGACATTTATTGAGGAAACATCAACTGCAGCATCAACAGTGAGTGGCAGCTTCAGAATGTATAGCCCATGCTCAACCTTACCAATTTCCAATGGCCTCTTCTTCATAGAAAGGCCCTGTAACCAACAGGAGATTTCAGTAAGAAGAGCATAGCATTTTAGTTGACTGAGAAGTTGATGTATAAAAATTAAGTTGTAGTGAAAAGAGGGAACCAACAAAACATTAGTCAATGTAATGTTGGAGGATAAGAAAAGAGAGCCAAATGAATGTACTTTTACTTTGTAACCATTTGGTAAAGTGACAAGAGAAGGGGAAGTTAATGGTTGTATATCATGAAGAAGGTGTTTGTGAGGTGTCATATGGTTTGTTGCCCCTGAATCCAATATCCAAGAACTGAAATTTTCATGAGTTGCATGACACACAAGATATCCATATAACCTACTGACAGGATTATTATGCCAACCTGCAAAACTTGCACAGGCTGAAGGATCTTGAGAAGAGGACTGTTGAGTTGAGGAACTCATCTGCATTTGCTGAAATAGGGACATAAGATGAGCATATTGCTCTTTAGAAAATCCATGTGGCACATCTTCATGCTGAGGAGTATCATGAGGAGAAGGAAGCTGATCTGTAGTATAAACTTGAGCACAGGCTGCAGTTCTTTTTCCTTTGGTAAATTTGAATTCTGGTGGGAAACCATGAAGTTTGTAACACTTGTCCACAGTATGTCCATGCTTCTTACAATATTTGCATGACAAATTAGACCTTCTTGGCTCAAAGTTTACTCTTTGACTGAAGTTTCTCACATTATTGGTAGACTGATTGGTAGGGATATTTGAATGAGTTGCTATAAAGGATGTGGATTCAGGTGAAAAGGGTTGTGAAGCAGAATAAACCTCTCTTTGTTTTTTATCCCTAATTAGAATAGAATAAGCCTTTTCTACATTAGGTGCAGGACTCATTATAAGTATGTTACTTTTAACAGTAGAATATGTTTCATTAAGACCTGAGAGAAACTGAATGAGTTTTTGTGCCTCAGTAACTTCATGCATAGCTCCACAAGTGCTTGGTCTACCTAAGGAGATTGTGGATAGTTCATCCCAGAAGCCTTTAAGCTTGGTGTAGTAAGTAGCTATGTCAGATGACCCTTGAGAGGTTGAAGAAATTGATTGTTGGAGACTATAATACTGAGAAATGTTGGAAACACCATAACGTTCTATTAGATTGTTCCAAGCTTCTCTACCAGTCTTATAATATAGAATTATTTTAGCTATATCTTTGGAAAGAGAATTCATTATCCATGCCTTCACCATGTTATTGCAGCTTTGCCAATGAGGGTAGAGAGGAGAGTTAGATTCTGGTTCAATAAGAGTTCCATCTATGAGTTGGATTTTATTCTTCGCAGATAAGGAAATCAACATTCCTTCCTTCCAATCTCCAAAACCTGTACCACTAAATGGTACAAAAACTAATGTAGTTCCCGGTGTATCAGAAGGATGGAGATAGAGTGGATGAAAAGCATCAAGGACTGATGAGGCATGGTTACCAGATGATTCAGTCGCAGATGAAACATCACTACCAATAGCCATTTGGAAATCTACAATATCTACTAGAAAATATCTATCTAATCAATGTAGAAGTTCTAGAAAGTTAGGGTAAAGAAGAATATCACCAGAGATGTCGATTCACAGAGCCAAAAAAAAACCCTAACTTTGAGCTGAACCTCCTGCCATGGTTCTCGTACAAATTGCGACGAACGAAGACAAATTCAACAGAGAAGAGTTGAAATCAGCTTCCGATGAAACGATTTCGAGTCAAATATCTCAATTGGAACAATCCCGAAGGTACCGATGATTTCGTCTGTTGAAGAATGAAGACGGAATTTTTCAAAATTTCAACGGTGAATAATTAGATGATGTCGAAAACTACTAGGATTTGCTCTGATACCATGTAAACTTGGAAGAAATTGAAAATAATTTTGGGTTTCATTCTATAGAAAACCCTAAACGATACAAACGATGAAGAACAGAGATTGGGAATTTTCTGTTTATTGAAAAATGAATAATAGTTTGTACCAGTTCACAAAATGACCTATCATTTCCTATTTATACTTCAAAGAATAATCAATGGCTATCTAATGAAAAATAGGCTATCTATGTAATAATATTACAAAATTATATACAAGGCTATCAGTGTACTATCTAGCTGGGCCTGCGTCTGTTGGGCCTGAAGTATTTGGACCATCTATTCCAACAAACGTGAGGAGATCCTACATATTCGTTCAAATAAGAAAAAATTTAAAAAGCAAATTATAATTTTAGCTAATAAGAAATTTATTTTTAAAGCGTTTAATGAGAAAAGAATTTATAAAAATAAAATTTAAGTGATTTAGTCATAAACATTAGGAATTCTTAAGTATAATCTAAATAAAAAGTAATTTCTTAAGCTAAATGTTATTAATTTCAACATTTTAAATATTAGAAAAATAATAAAATACTATTTTTGTCAAATGTAAAATTAAATTTACAAAAATTAAAAAGTCGATTTTTCTTGAAATATAGGGCATTTATAATTGCAAGTAGATTCATAGATTAACTTATTTTACACGGTTTGTTAAGAGCAGAGTTACTCATTTTGACCTAAGTTATATTCCATACAGTAACTCTAAATAAACTTTTCTTTTTAGGAGAGTGTTTATTTGTCTATCATTCATTAATGCCTAGAGCAATTGCTCATGCATTTTTGGACTTGTTTTACGGTGTTTTCCTCTTTTCACATGTAAGTTTCAATTTATCTTTTACGGAAGTCACCTTAGAATTTTTATAATTTATGAAAATCAAGCTATTCAAAAAATAATTTTAAAATACAAAATATTAGGACTTTATCAAATAAGTAGCAGTTTAATAAATAAAATTTTAGTTGATTTAAAATCCTAAAAATTAGGAAAATAACTTAAATTACTATTTTCTCTAATGTGGACTTCTATTTTAAAGGATAAAAAAGGCGAACGATATTTCGGTTAGAGCCTTCGTGATTTTAATATAGTGATACGCACATTGCGCGTGGCCGCGTGTATCCCATCTCAATGAGTATAAAATTTTAAAAGAATTATGCATATGTTATATTGACATTCATTTGAATTATAAACTAAAAGGAAAAAAAGGAAGGTATAAGTTTTTGAAAATGGTGATTGTTGATCTTATTTAGATTTTTTTTATAATTAAATTTTTATTAGTTACCAAGTGAAAATATTACAAAACAAGCTTAGCTATTGATGTTATTCACCTAATTACTCAATGAAGGAAAAAATTCGCCTGGTTAAAATACTCAGTCAACTCATCATTTATTCAACTTAATACTTGGTTCAATTTATAATTTTAATATTTTAATTTCACAAGTTAAATTAGGACAATAAACGATAGAAAATATAACTTGCATGTGACAAATAGTTACGGTCCAGTTTTAGTGACTTATATTAGTTCAATTCAAGGTGATTTGATATCAGCTTACACATATGAATAATAAATTAAGTTAATAAGATTTTTTTGGTAATATTATTTCACTTAATAGTTCTTTATAGACAATTGTTTCTTCGTGCATATTCCCTATATTGTCTCCAACATGTCCTGGAAATACATTAAAGGAACAAACATTGAATTAAATTCTTTTGCTAATTAGTCACTTCAATGAGAAAATATTCTTGTTCTAAACATTAAAGAAAACAATTATTTTTTATTAATTCATTCAAAAATTTTAAGTATTTAGTTATATTTTTATTCAATGGAAAGTCTATTTTCAAAAAGTAAAATAACCGATCGTTACTTCACTTTTGTGTGTGTAAGTGTGTAGAATAGTTAAGTCAAAATAGAAATACTCTCTCATCTAATTTTCATTAGATTTTCCAATGTGAAATTCAAACTTTTGAATTTTCATCTAATTTGAGTAACTAAACATTTATAATCAAAAGTATTTAAAAGAAGTAATTGAAAAGATTAAGAAAAATGCATAATGTTGAGAGAATTTTAACGTGATTTCGATATTCTAATAAAACATGACAGTAGGCATATGCGTATTTTATAATTCTGAGAAATTGTAAATATCATAAATTCAATATTCTATATATCATATCCTAGTAATGGTTTGAGTAACAATAACTATTTAATTTTTGCTTGTCATAAAATCTAATTGTTTGTTTCTTAATAAGTTAACTAAAATAAATTTAGTTAACCCGAAAAATTCATCCATAATTAGTACTAGGAGATATCATTCTTGTCAATATATATTAAATACAAATAAAAAAAATAAGGAAAAAGGTGAAAAAGTAAGAAAGAATTATAAGAAAATACACATAACTTTATACCATAATAAAAAATGGCCCATGTTTTTAAGTTTTACATGACCTAGCCTACATTGTACACATTTTGAAAGCACTAGCAAATTCAAAATCTGTGTTCTTACAACCATTGCTTCTAAAAGCTATGGAGTTAAATCTGTGTTCTCACAACCATTGCTTTCACTCTCTCTTCTTCTAGCATCATCTACATATGCTTCAAGGGGCCATGTATTTTCTGATTCTCCTCTTGTGTTACCTGCTTGCATGTAAGAAAATTGAAGAGTAGAAGTCCACCATTGAAGACCATTCAAAACTTTGCTTTCGAAAATGGATTTTTTTGGATTTGTTAGTTGTTTGGATTGGGTGTTGTTCCAATTGATTAAAAATATCAAAAGGAGTTCAAAATTTAAATTTGAAGTGATTTGGAGTAGATTTGAGCAAGATTTGAGTTAAATTTCAGAAAAGACGCAAGGAAGAAGACGAAGTCAGTTTTTTGTATAATTATGTATAATCTTGTATAATAGTGTATATGAGTGTAGAAATACGGCTTATACACTTTTATATACCTTTATACAAGTGTCTGTAGACGAACTTCTTCCACGATTTTCAGTTGCAATTCTTGTTCAAAACCAGTCCAAATCTCCATTAAATGACTTCAAATTTTATGTACAACCTCCTTATACTATTTCTAACAAGTCTAAATAACACACCAAATTTCTCACAAAATCAAATTCAAAATTTAAAACCACATATTTAAGCTTGTTAAAAATTTAATTTTCACCACCCAAGTGAATTTGGTTTGTTGAACTAATATTTGAGTCACAGTTACTGATTCGAAAATTAATTTAAAAACTTGAGGAATCTTTTTTAAAAATTAAATAGTAATTTTGAGAATCTATTGAAGCTAGATGTTGAATCTTAGCCTATTATTTTTGGGCTATTTGATTGTAAATTGAAATATAGGCTATAAATTTAAAAAGTAGGAGCTCAGTTGTAATTTTCCCAAAAAGTAACATGCTTATGAACTAAAAGTCACCTGTCTATCTTTGATGGAGCTAACATGTTATTTACTTTTACTCGTTTTCATAATTCGGGGGCTTAAAAAACCCTTATTAGACTTTTTAAATTTAAAAAGAAATGCCATTTTCTTATAGTTGCACGCATAGTTTTCAAAATTTATCTTGAAAGGTAATACACGGGCTTTAAAAATACACATTCCTTAAGAATCAAATTATTGTAAAATTCAATGCCACGTCAAGGGGTAGTTTTCAAATTTGCAAGGTCCTAAATATTAGGAAAAATAACACGGAAGGAATTATAATTATATTACGTAGTTCAAATAAGGAAAGAAGTTATATAAGTTCAAAAAATCTTAATGGATTTTAAAACCTAAAAATTAGGAATTCCTACGTAGTTCAAATAAGGAAAGATTTAATAAGAAATTTATTTAATTTTAAAGTCTAAATTTTAGAAAATAATTAAATGACTATTTTGTCTAGTGTAAAATTAAAATTTTAAGGGTAAAAAAGGCGAACGACATTTTGCTAAGTGCCTTCGTGCTTTTAATATAACTAGTCTTATGATACGCGCTTTGCGCGTGTAACACATATCAAAAGAGATAAACTTTTTAAAAAATAACACAAATAATACTATAAATATGTGTCTCTGTTATAAAATAAAGATGAAAAAAATTACAAATTCCTGAAAATAATAAATAATCATATGTTAATTATAGGAGTAATGTTTGATTGAATGGTAAAGATGTCGTTTCATTTATATATATATGGGACCAAGCTAGGAATACATGTACTTATGCCATATTATGCATTACCAATAATTGAAAAGGTTTTATCCATATTTTACTTAATCTATAAGAGTGCTAAAACTTGTATCCTTATTCTAATCATGTGTTGGTAATCACATTAGGCATCCCAACTCGACAAATTCTAACCGTTATGTTTAAGAGTTTGGATCCAGCCTAGCGGTTCTTTTCCAGTTCGTTTCCATTAGTTGCTTTACTAAATAAAAATATTATAGGAGTAATATTTGATTGAAAGACAAGGATGTCGTTTGATTTCAGATATCGGACTTATTTACGTAACGTGCGTTTATGCCATATTAATTTATAATTATCTGAGTCTGACAATTGAAAAGGTTTTATCCATATTTTCTTAGTTTATGAGAGTGCTAAAACTTGTATCCTTATTCTAATCATGCCGTAATAATCACATCAGGCATCGCAACTCGTCAAATACTAACTATTCTAATAAATGATACCTCAATCGTATCTTACTCTACATGCGATGTTTTACTAAAGTATTTCATCCACGTGATCGATTACATAATACAATCATATCTTATTCCTAATATAAGTGAGACAAAGCATATACACAACTCTTATTAAAAATAAATTTTTTTATCTTATATATGTGTAAGGCGGGTACTAAGATTTGCTTATTACATTGACTAATTAGTTGAATGTTAAGTAAAATTAACTTATATAACTTATAAGCTTACTCAAAAATACTCTTCTTCATTTTTGCCTGATTTATTGGGTCTGTATCGTAATTGATTGGATTAAAAGTAACGACATATAGGACTAAATTTAAATAAAGAAATTAGTAATAGACTACTAAAATAAGAAAAAAATTCAAGGCCATGGCTAAAATGAAAATAAATAAGTCATAAAATATAAACTAATGAATTAATGAGTCATCTTGACTCTTGACACAACAAAATAATATTCTTGGAATCAAGAAAAAGATAATGCAAGAAAAAACCTACGGCAAAAATTAGAAAAAGAAAGTCACATAAACACGCACAAAAACGAACGACAATTAAAGGGGAAATCAAATAGTATTTGGTTCAATCGATTTGGTAAAATCTTATTTGATATTGAAATTCCAATTTTAGAACTTTTGACATAGTTTAAATAAGGAAACACTTAATAATTAAAATTCTAGTGTATTTCAAAGTCCTAAAAATTAGGAAAAATAATTAAATGACAATTCTACCCAAGATAAAATCTGATTTTAAGGGGTAAAAAAGGCGAACGACATTTCGCTAAGGGTCTTCGTGCTTTTTAATATAGTATAGACTAGTCTTATGATACGAGCTTTGCGCGTGTACACTATCTCAATAAGAAAGAACTATAAAATACTATTTAAATAATATATTAAAATATTATATTTGAGTGATTAAATAAAAGTTAATTTTTCCTAAAATGATGAATCTTCATACAAGTTCTCAATAATTAGTCAATATATTTAACTAAAAATTTATTTTAATTTTTTTAATTCAATCATTTAAATTTATAAGTTATCATACTTCTTTTTCAGTTTCAGCAATCACATATAATCTTAGAAAACTTAAGAATTTTATTGAAAAGTTATTCCCTAATTTATTTTATAAGACTCAATCAGGATAAACAAATTGATAGAAAATAATAACTTTTTTCAAAAATAAAATGCAACTGATTTAATTTTTTAATTAATAATAAATACTATATGAATTATTTTAAACAGATTAGAAAATAAATAGATTATTGTAGCTCATTGTATAATCAAATTACATAACTTATACGAAGAAAAGGTGCTCTGAAAAAGAAAAAGAAAATAAACAACACAACCTAAAACTTAAAAAAAAAAAAAAAACAGAGCATGTCAAGGACTCTTAAACAAAAAATTCACAACAAAAAGATAAATATATGATTTTTCATATCAAATTCCTAAATATTAGGCTATTAATTAAATGATTGTCCTAATATTAGAAAAAATAATTAATGACTATTCCTGCATATAAGGAAAATAACTAAAATTATTATTCTGTCCAATATAAAATATATTCTTAAAGGGTAAAAAAAAGACAAACGACATTTTGCTAAGGATTCCGTGCTTTTAATATAGTATAAGTATAAATAATTGTTTATTATGAACTTTTAGTTTCTCTAATTAAAGTCGAACTTCAATACCTTTATCTAAAATGAAGTTGGAGTTAAATGAAGATTAAAGTTCAACTTAAAGGCGGTTAATCAATCTAGCGGGTTAAAGGATGGAAAGATTTTATTCCTATACACTATATGAAACTTTATTATAAAAAATGTCTTTGTTTATAATCTTACCCGACCTGGACACGTTTTTTCTACCGAATCTATATAAATCATTTAAAAAGGAATCCTTTCTGCTGTAACATTTCTTTTTTAGGAGCGAGAATTTGGGATAGTAAAGGATTTTACCGAGATCTTTTGCAACGCATTAGTCGCTGAAATTATTCCGTTTCTCTCACAATTTCGATACTCTATTTTCCGAATACTATGTTTTTCACTGTATATTCTGGTTTCACAAGCAAAATTGAATAAATTATCTCTAATTGTACTGAATCACGCGCAATAATATCGAAAATAACTATTATGCTTAAGCTAAATGGTAATTGGGATAGCTTTGAGAGATATAGGGATTTTCATATCGACGGGATTGTAATCAACGAAGATGCAACTTATAGCCAATTGATTTCTACAATCGTAGAGCATCAAATGATCGATATATCAGAAACAATAATCGAAATCAAATACATTGTCAACGAAAATTGTCCGCCAATGAAAGTTAGGAACGATATGGGAGTTCTAGTATACATGGAGACGAAAAATGAAAACAAGAGTTTAGGAATGTATCCGCTATGTATAACAGTGCGGGATTTAAATTTGGAATGTAGTATCTCTATTTTGAACGCAATTGCAGGTTTGATCTGTTATACCTGTGGTAAAATTTATTTATAGCTCTGTGTTCTATAATTTTTCTACAATATTTCGACAAAACAACTACTAACATGTGTATATCAAAATAAGTATTGAATTTCATTTGTTCTATAACTTTTCTACAATATTTCTAAATAAAAACTACATGTGTATATCAATTGTTATGAGTATGTAAGTCTTGAATTTCATTGTTCTACAATTATACTACAAAATATCTATAATACATAACTGTATTTAGCTTTAATTGATTGCAGGTTCATCTGGAACACTGAAGTTAATTGATATGCCAACATCTCCGGTGATAGTGGAATATGAAAGTATAATCATAATAGAAAATACACCAAATGTTATTGAAGTAGGCCAAGTGTACAAAGACAAGCAAACAATTGCTAGTGCAATGAAGCACTATTCTACCATGAACAAGTTCCAATTTAGGGTGAAAGGTCTAGTGCTAGAAGGTAAGGACAGTTCAATGGTCAAAAATCATGTCTTTGTTTAATTTGTAGTTAGTTTGTATTTTCTTCTTCTTCAGTGTTTGTAATATCTTTGTATACAAATTGTAGATAATTTGTAGTTTTTTTGTATATAAATTGTTAAATATAAGATTTTCATGATTAAACAACCTATTTTTTGTGTATCTATATTTTTCATACCATTATTTAAATTGTCTTTATTCTGTAGCTACTGCCTGGAGTGTGTTGGGGCAGATTGTACATGGCACTTCAAGTCCACCAGCATAACTGATTTAGCAATGTTCAAGGTTTGAAAATTCAACAGCTTGCACATATGCTCTTTGATGTACAATACATACATATAACGCAAACCTACTGCCATGGTAGTGGGTAGCATGATTATACCAAACTATGCTGATCCTACGACAGTTTACACACCAAAAGACATACAAACTTATATTTGTCTGTACACGGCGTGAACTTAACATACATACAAGCTTGGAGAGCAAAGGAAAGGACTTTGGAATTTTTGAGAGGTCATCCGCTGACTCCTACAGTCGATTGCCTAGTTATTTGTATATTATGGAGAAGACTTATCGGGGGTCGGTAGTTAAATTGAAGAAGACCGACAATGACTGTTTCTTGTATGCATTTGTTGCGATTAGTACGACAATCAATGGTTGGAAATATTGTAGGCCAGTTGTAATATTTGATGGGACCTTCTTGAAGTCATCATACAGGGAAATAATGCTAACAGCTAGCACAGTGGATGCAACATGTATTGTAGATTTATTGTACAAAATTTATTGTTTGTATGTATTTTTCTTTATCTATAATTTTATGATGGAAATTGAATTCCTTTTTGCAACATATGATAGGTAGCATATTACCACTAGCATATGCTGTTGTTGATTCAGAAAATGACGCATCATGGAAATGATTTTTTGAGCAATTCAAACATACATATGGTGAAAAACTAAATATGTGTGTTATTTCTGATCAGAATGAGAGTATCTTGAAGACAACAACTATTGTTTAAACCGACATGCCACATTATTCTTCCATGTGGCATATTTAGACAAACGTAAGGTCAAAGTTCAAGAAAGGTCATCTAAAGTTAAGCGAACTGTACTTTGCCATGGCACGATCATACATGCTTGATGAATTTAATGAAAGAATGTCAAAAATTGAAGAGATCGACACGCGTGTTAAAGCATACTTATACGATATTGGTTATCACAGATGGTCTCGAGTACATGCTACGGTGAACAGAACTTTGACTATGACATCAAATATTGCAGAGTCATTGAATGCGGTAACAAAAGATGCAAGAGAGCTGCCGATAGTAGAACTATTAGAGTACATGAGGACTCTTCTTGAACGTTGGACTAATGCAAAGTTATTAAAAGCAAAAGGTACATTCACATACTGTGATGACCCGACCGGTCGTCTTAAGAATTAACGCCCCGATCCCCTATTAACTGCTTCCCCTAAGTTCATTTCTGCTATTCTGGTTTGCCGGAACGTTCGGTATTGGGTTTCGGAGAGTTTTGGAACACTTAGTCCCTACATAAGAGCTTAAGTGTTAAAAAGTGGTCCGTAGTCAGAACAGTGTGAAGACAACCTCGGAATGGAAAATCGATGGTTCCGTTTGCTCCGTTAGGTGATTTTGGGGTTGGGAGCGTATTCAGAATGTATTTTGGAAGTCCATAGCTCATTTAGGCTTGAAATGCCGAAATTTGAATTTTTGAAGTTTCCGATCCGATAGTGAGTTTTTGATCCAAGAGTCAGAATGGAATTCCAGAAGTTGCAGTAACTCCATAATGTCATTTGGGATGTGTGTGAAAAATTTCAGGTGATTCGGACGTGTTTTAGTTAGGGTTTTGATCGAAAGCGTGTTTTGATGAAATTTGAAGTTCTTAGGCTTAAATCATTGATTAATTCGAGTTCCGGCATTGTTTTAGGTGTTTCAAATATTGGTAAAAGTTTGAATGAGGTATTAGGTGTTATTGGTGCTTTTGTTTGAGGTACCGGGGGCCTCGGGTGTATTTTTGGATGCTTAACGGGCAATTGTTGGTGTTGGAAAAGTGTGCAGCAGCTGAAGGTTTCTGTCATCTGGTATTTCCACTTCTGCGGCTTGGGAACCGCAGAAGCGGCCTTGGCTTCGCAGAAGCGACTTTTGGTCATCCTCCAGGAACCCGCAGAAGCGGATCCGCTTCTGCGAGATGGGAACCGCAGAAGCGAAAGCTGGGATTTTAAAGAAAGTCGCGGAAGCGGCCAGAGTTCCGCATAAGCGGGACCGCAGAAGCGGTATTCACTGTTCAGAAAAGGAAATTTCGAGGGTTAGATTTCATAGGTTAGAAAAATCAAATTGAGCTCAAGGAAGGGCATTTTTCAGAGGGTTTTGAAGAGAAGACTATTGGGTAACGTTTCCTTAATCCCTTTTAGTTGTATTCCATCAATATATAGCTTAATCCATCATCTAATTTCGAATTTGGAATCAAAATGGGGGAAACTTTTTCAACCAAACTATTGGGTTTTGAGTGAGCATTTGACCTCCGATTTGGGAGATTTTTATATGGTTAGACTCATGAAAGTATGAGGGTTATGAAAATGTAAAAATTAACCGATTTCGAGACGTTGGTTTGAGGGGCATTTTGATCATTTTACCTAATATCACGTTGTATCTTTGAATTTTGTTGGCCCAAGTAAAGGTTATTTTGAAGACTGACAAAGGAACTCATGATGAACCAGGTCCATCCAGTGGTCCATCCCTCAGGTACACAAAAACGGGCAGATTCAAGCATGCGGGTTTCACATGAAGGAGATAAGATTAACTTGATGTATTTAATATCTCCTGGTCGAAAAGGTTGCATAATTGATAAGGAGAAGGACTCCTTAATCAAAGAGAACACTATTCAAGATAGGGAAGGAGTTAGAAGTTGAAATCAACTAGAACTCTTCCACCAAGGAAGAGTTGCATCAGAACTCTAGTTATTTCTTCATCTACTAACTCTATAAATTGCAGGATGTTCTCACATTAAAGTGTTGCACAAAAATGCAGAAGTTAAACGTGAATTGGGAGCAAAATAGCAAGACTTTGCAAGCAATTCGTGTGTGATTCAAGTGTGCAAACCTGAAGCTACATGGACAAGATTGAAGAACCAGCTCCATAAAGAGTTTTATGTGTCTTTCTTTATTTCTAGTTCAATTGTAGTAGGTGTTTTAACATTGTACCTTTCAGCTTTCATAGAAGCAATTGCATTAGGTACTGTAAGTATTCAAGTTAGATTTAACTTGAAGTTATCGCAGCAGTTAGAGGCTAGTTGCCACAACGAGATTAGAGTTAATCCTTAGGTTTACAAAGAGTTTTGTAAATGCAGTTTTGGCTCAGTGATTTTAGGGGATGTTTGGGAAAATCTTACTGAGTAGTAGGTCGTGTTTTTTTCACCTTTTGAGCCAGGTGTTTTCCACGTAAAAATCTCTGTGTTCTTTATTTTATGTACTTTTAATTCCGCAAACAACAATCGTTAGTACACCTAGAAGAACCAGGTCCTTCCAGAAGCAGTTTAAGCAAAAAATTGGGTACCATACAAATCACCCCGCCTCTTGTGTGGTATTGACATTTAGAACATAAATTGGTGTCAGAGCAGGTTATCCTTGAAGAGGCTAACACCTTAGGAAAAGATCAACATGAGTGCACCACCTGGGAATTGGGAAGGGCAATCTACTGATAGGCCTCCACTCTTTAATGGCCACTACTATTCTTGGTGGAAAAACAGGATGAGAGATCACATCATAGGAGAAGACTATGAACTCAGGGACATAGTCATTGATGGTCCTCTAGCAACTATAAAGAAGAATGCTGAAGGAGTGGATGTGCCAACGATAAGAGCTGACGGCACTGCTGAGGACTTAAGGAAGTGGGAAAAGAATGCAAAGGCCAAGAAATGGCTTGTGTGTGGACTTGGTCCAGACGAGTACAGTAGAATTCAAAGTTGTACCACTGCTAAGGAAATCTGGGATACTTTGCAAGTGGCTCATGAAGGAACACCTCAAGTGAAGAGGTCTAGAGGAACACTGCTATATTCTCAATATGAGAATTTCACCATGAAGGAAGGGGAAACCATCCAAGAGATGTATACAAGGTTCACCATATTAACAAATGAACTTAAGTCTCTTGGAAGGGTTATTCTTGAAGAAGACAATGTTGAGAAGATTTTGACAAGGGTACTGCCAATCTCTTGGGAAAGCAAAATCACAGCTATTCAGGAATCAAAGAACATTGCCACTCTTAAATTGGAAATCTCACTGCCTATGAATTTAGAAGGCAAACCATGAAGATGGATGCACCCAAGAAGGAAAGGATCATGGCATTCAGAATCACTGAAGGTGCTGATCTAAAGGAGGATGAAATGACCATGATCACAAAGGATTTCAAGAAGTACCTAATGAGAGAAAATGGTCCTTCGAGAAGTGGAAGCTACAACAAACCAAGGGTTCCTGAAAAACAAACCAATGAGGGGTGTTACAAGTGTGGGAAGACTGATCACCACATCAAAAACTGCCCTCAATGGGAAATTGAATGGAAAAAGGAAAGAGCTGAACGAAGGAACAGGAAGAAGGAACAGGTTCATCACAAGAAGAACAAAGGATCAACAAAGGCTATGGTTGCTGCTTGGGGTGAAAGTTCAGATGATGACTCAGAAGATGAAGATGGAGATGAACAAGCACTTATGGAAATTGGGAAATCAGATGAGGAATCTGAGGTAAGTATAATTCATCTCAAAGACAAGATTAAATTTTTTTCTAAAGAAAGTCTCTCTGAGTTACTTCTAGATTTGATTGATGAATTTGAGGTTATAAACAATGAAAAGGAACAACTTTCTAAGGAGTGTGTGATTCTGAAAGCTAAGTGCAAAAACCTGGAACTTAGGGCTAGTAAAAGTGATAGTAAAAATGCTGAGTTGAAGAACCAGGTTCATAAACTTGACACCACAGTCCTAGAGCTTAAATCCGAAGATCTAAAATTAAAATTAGGAACTGGTAAAAATAAATCTGATCACACACAACTCACTTTAGAAGAAAATGTAGGAAAAATGAAAGATGAGTTGTACAAAAGAGATAAGCAGATAAGAGTCATTAAGGAGGATCTAAACAAGGTTAAGCATGAGCTAGATAGAACCTGTAAATGGAATAGATCCTCCGATGCACTTTCATGGCTATATGAACACCATAGTAGCAATAAGACAGGACTTGTCTACGGGACCCCTGCACCTAAGTGGGATCCCAAAAGCAAGTACCTCACATTTCATGAGAACAAAATTTGCACACATTGTGGTAAAACTGGTCACTATAAATCTGAATGTATTGCAAAAGAAAAGGCTAGTAAAAAGAATAAAGAATTTGTTCAAGGGAAAAATAGGCTGCCAGGTTGGGCTAAAAAGAATCTGATTCACCCTTTTGCCTATAGAAAGGGACTCAAACTAGTTTGGGTTCCTAAGACTAACCCCTGATTTCCTTTTACGGGTCCAAGTGAAGGGGAGCAGCCAAATATGGTACATGGATAGTGGCTGCTCAAAGCATATGACAGGAAGCAAGAACCAGTTCCTTTCACTTGAGGACCTCAAAGGAGGTAATGTCTCCTTTGGAAAGGGGAAGAAATGTGAGATCATTGGGGTCGGAAAGATAGGTAAGACTGATTCTCAGTCTATTGAGAATGTCTACTTGATATATGGCCCAAAAGTACAGTCTAATCAGTGTATTACAATTATGTGATAAAGGTAACTTGGTAGAATTCACCACTACCAAATATTTTGTGATTAATCTTACCACTAACAAGATTGTTTTGCAGGGAAAAAGAGTAAACAATACATGCATTGTAGATTTGTCCACACTTTCAGAAAATGAACTCACCTGCTTAAANTCAAGGAATACAAAGTTTGTGAGGCTTGTGCAAGGGGGAAGCAGGTAAGATCCTCTTTTAAATGCAAGAAAGTGGTAAGTACCACAAGAACGATGGAACTGGTCCATATGGATCTCTATGGTCCAACGAGAATATTAAGCAGAGGTGGTAAAAGACATGTGATGGTACTTGTTGATGATTACTCTAGGTTTACATGGACATTATTTTTAACATTNTGGCAAAGACTCCCTAGGTAAGTATGATCCAAGAAGTGATGAGGGAGTATTCTTGGGATATTCTTCACATAGTAAATCTTATAAGATCTATAACAAAAGAACTATGTGTGTAGAAGAAAGTGTACATGAGATTTTTTATGAAACTAACACTCTTTCTGAGAAACAGGAACATAAGATGAAGCAATTGGGCTGGTAAGAAATTTAAATGAAATCGCAGCCCAGATTGAAGCTGCAACAGAAGAAGGAACATGTGATGGAATAGGTTCTTCTACCCAGGGCAACATGATAGGGAGAACTGACCAGAGAGGAACTGATCCTCAAACCTCGAGGGAACCTGTCCATGAACCTATTCCTTAGTAACAAAACCAAAAAGAAAAATCTGAAGAAATTGACACTCCTATTGCAACATCCACGAAATTGGATATAGATGAACCTGGTTCATCCGTTGATTAGAAGTTGTATAGGGGAATGATTGGTTCTCTTTTATATCTCACTACTAGCAGACCTGAAATTGTGTCCTGTGTAGGTCTTTGTGCTCGATTTCAGGTTTCCTAGTTGATAGGAAGAGCAACCCAGGTATGGCACACTTCCTTGGTTCATGTCTTGTGTCATGGGCTATTAAAAGGCAAAATTCAATGGCCTTATCTACTTCCGAAGCGGAGTATGTTGCTACTGCTTCATGTTGTGCTCAATTGTTGTTGATCAAACAACTATTATTGAACTTTGGAATTGATGTTGGTTGCATCCCCATTTTTTCTGATAACACTAGTGCTATTAGTATGACAAAGAATCCGATTCATCATAAGAGAACTAAGCACATAGATGTTAGGCACCATTTTTGAGGGACAACTATGAGAAAAGCTTGATCACTGTGGAGTTTTGTGCTACTAACGAGCAAATTGCTGACATTTTCACAAAAGCCTTAAGTAGAGATCACTTTGAGAGGAACATGTTGGAACTAGGGATGATTAAGATCACCTAAAAGGACCAGTTCAAGGTTAAACGGAAAAAAATGAATTTTTTTTTTTGGTTAGAAAGTCTATAAATTGTGTATAATTAGATTAATTCTTGCTCAGTATCATACTTTCCATAGTATACTCTTGTGCCATGTGTTAAAATGACTCATTAATCTCTAATGATATTTTCTCTATTTTGGCAAATTTAGACTCACACAAGAGAATTATCAGTGAAGAACCT
>MU702062.1:21666-47608 GCA_026770625.1 Nicotiana glauca | reverse complement strand
CTCCTTATTGCATACACCTTAGAATTACAATTTAGCATAATCTAGTTCAAAATTGTAGTTAATATATTTAGTTGATAAACAAAGAAAATCAAAAATGTTAGAAGTCAAATTAGAAGCTAAAACACTTTCTTAGTCTTCACAAATACTTGACTCCCATAACTAGCTCCCTGAGGAAATTGACCCCGAAAACCACTATCGGGTAAAAGTTGTTAGCGCCCACTCATCCTAAGGGTTGAGTCCGCGCGGATCAATAAGCTAGATATGAAAGACAACCCTTCCCAACCATATGCTGGGATTTCAAGAAAGAGATCACTCTACTAGGAACATAATCAGTCATACCTCACCACTCGATCTGTGGCACACCCGGTATAGCCAATGTGATTGTCTTAGCTTGACAGTCCAGAATAGCGCGACACGGAGATAGCCAATCCATGCCCAGAATGACATCGAAATCTACCATACTCAATAATAAAAGATCCACTCGGGTCTCCAGACCCCCAACAGTTACCACATACGACCGGTACATACAGTCTACAACAATAGTATCGCCCACGAGGTAGGTATATAAATAGGTAAGGCAAGAAACAGGGCGTACCCAAATAATGAGCAAAGTATGATGACACATAAGAAAAGGTGGAACCGGGATCAAATAATACAGAGGAATCTCTATGGCAGACTGAAACAATACATGTAATAACAGCACCTGAAGTGATAACATCAGGTCTGCCTGGAAGAGCATAGAAATGGGCCTAACTGCCCCCTGATCGACCTCCCCCTCTAGGGCAACCCCTAGCTGACTGACCTCCACCCCTAGCAAGCTGAGCGGGTGGTGGTAAAGCAACTGGCGCTGAAGCCGATGACTGGCTCCTCTGCTGGGATAGACTAGCAAAACGACGAGGACACTGCCTCCACATGTGACCCATCTCTCCAAACTCATAACAACTCCCAGGTACTGGAGAAGGGGACTGAAGGGAACCCTTAGCACCGAAGTGACTAGCAGATGCACTCGGTATAGAAGAGCCCTGAACTGATGGAGTTCAGGATGAAATCTGAGCTAGAAAGGCACTAAGTGATGATTGGCCCTGATGTGAACTGTAAGAACCATGACCCAATGACACCCCACGATAACCTGGGTGAGCTGACTGATCATGTTGGAACTGTCGGCCTTTGCCGTGCTGAAACTGGCCCCTCGAAGGAGCACTACTGTAACTATCAAATCCTCGAGGCCTCTTGGCCTCCCTCTCTTCTCTCTCCTCGCCACGAACAGACTCAATCTCTCGGGCAATATCCACAATTTCCTCGAATGTAGCACTAGTCACCCTTTCCCTGGTCATGAGAATACAAAGTTGATAAGTAAGACCATCGACAAAACTCCTGATTCTATCTCTATCTTCGAGACCAACCATATGGCATGATGAGCCAACTCAGAGAACCTCAACTCATACTGCGACATGGTCATCTATCCCTGATGCAACCACTCAAATTGGCTATGCAACTTCTCTCTTTGAGACTGCGGCACATACTTCTCCAGAAAGAGAACAGAGACTGCTGCCAGGAAAGGGGTGCTGCACCAACGGGCCTAAGCCTCTCAAAATCCTCCCACCAAGTAAAAGTATCTACCTGAAAACTGATAAGTAGTGAAAGCGACCCCGCTGGTCTCCAGAATACCGGCTGTATGAAGCATCCTCTGACACTTGTCTAAAAAGCCCTGGCATCCTCACCCTCTGCACCACTGAAGGTCGGGGGCTGAAGCCTACCAAATCTCTCCAACCTACATTGCTCATCCTCTGGCAGCTGGAACTACATAGTCTTGAGCAGCTATAACCGACTAAGATGGGTGTACCCCCGATGCCTGAAGTCCCTGTACAACCTGCTCAGGTTACGAGCGGCAGGAGTCTGACTGCCTCTCCCGGCTTAAGAAGTAGTTGCGGCTGTAGTGGCTACAACCGCCTGAGCTAGGCCAGTGCAAACTGATAAGATCTGAGCCAAGTCCACCTGAAGACCCGAAATCACAATAGGCACAGCTTGTGCTTGAGCTGGTGCCGCTGGAGTGTCCACAACTGGGACATGGTACGGAACTGGGGCAACTGGTGGATCTACAGGTGCTGCCCTCGCTGCTCTACCTCTACCACGACCACGAATGCATCCTCGGCCTCTAGTGGCCCTGGCTGGTGGTACTGGTGGTCGTCCACCCTGTCCGGTAGCGCGTATCCTCACCATATTTGAGAGAATAGAATAACAAAATTTAGTACTCGGATTAACAAATTCGCACAATAAGAATTTCAAGAATATGAAGTTTTTCCTAAAGGTTCTGCAGCCTCTCAAGGATAAATACAGACGTCTCTGTACCGATCTGTGAGACTCTACTAAATCTGCTCATAACTCGCGGGACCTATGTAACCTAGGCTCTGATACCAATTGTCACAACCCTAAACCCAGACCCGGTCATGATGGCGCCTCTCGTGAAGACAAGGCCAACCAATTAAACCCAATTCACCTATTTAAATAATTAAGCAATAATAGACATACAAACATGAGTAATTAGGCCAAAGTCTAAGCAATAGATAGTATAATATACGGAATACAACCCAAACACAGCCCAATACCAGGGTGTCACAAATCACGAGCATCTAACAACATGGAATACTCTAAATCAACTACAGAGTTTGGTACAGTACTAAAGACATAAATAAATAAGATATGGAGGAGCTCCAGGCTACGAATGCCAACAACTACCTAAAGACTCCTCGTATCCTCGTGAAGTTGGGAATGATCAGCACTCGGGAGCGGGACCAGATATGCCTGAATCTGCACACAGGGTGCAGGGAGTAAAGTGAGTACTCCAACTCAGTGAGTAACAAATGTAAATAATGACTGAAAGCAAGAAAATACGAAATGTACAAAGCATTCTATAATGAAGCAGTAAAACCATTCAAAAATAGTAAACTAGTGAAAAGATAAGTGAAATCCTTTTTCATCAAGTAAGTAGGAAATTGACAAGCAATTAAGGAATAATAAACACATAGAAGCTTGTCCCTGGACACAGTATCAACAAATTCGCCCCTCAGGTAACATCTCAGAACAATAACAACCCCTCGAGCTCAATCTCATATCATACTGGGTACCCGCGCTCACTGGGGGTATGTAGACTCCTGGAGGGGCCCCTTATGGCCCAAGCGCAATATCAAGCCATCTCGTGGTGTCATCACTACGTCCTTGGCCTCATATTAATCAAGCCACCTCGTGGCGTACATATCTCAGGCCCTAGGCCTCAAACCAATATTAGTGTTTGCTCACAAAATAGGTCCTCGGCCTTACTTATATAAAAATCCTCACAAGCCCTTCGGGCAATAGTAAAATAGTGTTTCTCATCCCAAACATCATTTGAAAATATCATTTAAGTATTAAAAACAGAGTAAACATGGCTGAGTATGAAAATAGTGGAAAATAGCATGACTGAGTTCAAGTATAAAGTCAAAACAGTGAGGAAATATCAATAAAAATATCTGAAGGGTTAAAATAGTTGGCACGAAGCCCAAATATGGCATTCATCCAACATAATGAGGATAGCAAATAGATTTCAGTCAAATACGCGGTAAAATCATCAATCGGGACGGACCAAGCCATAATTCCCAATAGTGCACGACCCCACGCTCGTCATCAAGTGTGTGCCTCACCTCAATATAGCACTACGATGTGCAATCTGGGATTTCAAACCCTCAGACCATCATTTACAATCATTACTCATCTCGAACCGATCAAATCCCTAGATCGCGACGCCTTTGCCCCTCGAATCGGCCTCCACTCACGTTAAATCTATACAAAATCAGAATGAGGACGTCTGTGACAACCCAAAGGGGTCATCACTTGTTTTCTTACTCTTTTTGTACTTTCGAGGCCTTGAAAACCTCATTTAGGGTTGCCTCGATTCGCGTGCGCAGTCCGGACACATAGCCGGAAAGTTGAAATATGAATTCTGTGTGAAAAATGCTAAATTTTGATATTAATATGAATAAATTTGACTTTGGTCAACATTTAGGTAAACGGACCCGGACCCGTGATTTGACGGTCCCGGAGGGTCCGTAGGAAAATATGGGACTTGGGCATATGCCCGGAATCGAATTCCGAGGTACCAAGCCCAAGAAATTAATTTTTGTGTGAAATTGTTTTTTGAAAATAATTAAGAGAATTGGAAATGAAATTTGATTAAAAGACTGTGATATTGGGCCCGTATTTTGGTTCTGGCGTCCGGTACAAGTCTTATATATGGTTTATGGTTTAAGCGCTTTTTGTGAAGTTTGGTTGAAATCGGACGTCGTTTGATGTGTTTCAGACTTAAAATGGAAATTTGATGTTTTATGAAAAGTTGGACGAAATTATGAATTTTGAGGTTTAATTCATTGTATATGATGCTATTTTGGCAATTTGATCGCATGGATAAGTCCGTAGGATGTTTTTGAGGTTGTGTGCATATTTAGTTTGGAGCCCTGAGGGCTCGGGTGAGTTTTGGATAGGTATCGGAGTGCCTTTTGAACTTAGGAAAATCTGGTGCATCAGACCTGCAATTTTCGCATTAGCGAAGCAGGCCTCGAAAATGCGAGACTGGCTTCGCAAATGCGAGGAAGGAGGCTTGGGCTGTGGTCGCAAATGCGAGAGAGCTGTTTTCGCAAATGCAACTGAATGTTCGCAAATGTGAGGGAGCTGTTTTCGCAAATGCGACTGAATGTTCGCAAATGCGAAGTTCCCCCAAAAGGCCTGAGTTCGCAAATGTGAACAAAAATCTCGCATTTCCCATACCTGTAGGGTTCGCAATTGTGAACCCAATTTCGCATTTCCCATATCCGCAGCCCAACATATTTTATACTTAAAAGATTTTGAACTTCATTTTTCACATTTTCTCAAACTCAAGCACCCATAGGCGATTTCCAAGAAATATTTCTTCTCCAAATCAATTGTAAGTTAATTTCTACTCATATCTTTCAATCATTAACATCATTTAACATGTTTTCCACTTAAAATCAATGATATTCATGGGTGAAGTTAGGGGTTTTGGGTAGAACCTAGGTTTTCTAAAAATTGGAGATTTGGACCTCAATTTGAGGTCCGATTTCAAAACAAATTACATATTTGAGTTCGTGGGGAATGGGTAACAAGGTTTTGGTTCGAACTTCGGGTTTTGACCATGTGGGCCCAGGGGCGATTTTGGAATTTTTGGGAAAAACTTGGAAAATTTATTTTTATGCATTCAAATTGATTCATTTAGTGTTTATTAAAGTAATTGAGTAATTTGTGGCTAGATTCGAGTGGATTGGAGGTGAAATCACGGGGTAAAGCTATAGTTGAGGCTTGAGTGAGTTCAAAGCATCGAGGTAAGTGTTTGGTTTAACCCTAGCTTGAGGGAATAGGAGTTGAGTCTTATTTGCTACTTTCTAAGTGTCGAGTACGATGTATAGTCATGGTGACGAGTATCTACACATTGGTGTCTAGCATGACCGCGGGTCCTTAATTGCGAATAGTTGGGATTTTGTTATATCTTTCATGCTTAATTGATGGCTTCTATGTGTTGCAAATATATTGTGAAAGAAATTGCGACCTTTGAACTTCGTGGAACGTTGGCTCAAGTTGAAATACAATTGTGAAGGTATATGAGACAAGTAAATCTTCAGAGCATTGGCTCAAGTGATAATGTGAACTATGAGATGAAAGTGAAAGAAAGGTAAAGAGTTAATGATATGTTCCCATACCGGGACGTGGTTGATTATTGATTATTTTTCCCTTGCCGGGATGTTGAGATTATTGATGTTGTACCCTTGTCGGGTTTTTAATTGCTTGTTTTTGTTCCCTTGCCGGGATTTTCATTATTGTTTATTTATACCCTTGCCCTTGTTTGTGATTGTTGTTTGGGTGAGGAAGAGTGATAAAGCACGAAGGGTGATGCCGTGCATTGTTTGATTAAGGTAAGGAAAGAGTGTAAAGCACGAAGGGTGATGCGGTGCAATGTTCGCTTATTATGCGAAAAGAGTGTTAAAGCACGAAGGGTAATGTTGTGCCTCACGATGTACCATTCCGTGCCGATTCTATTGATATATGTGAGGAATGAGAGTAAAAGCACGAAGGGTGATGCCGTGTAAATGTTATTGCTATGAGAGTAAAAACACGAAGGGTGATGCCGTGCATTTGTTGATTTCTGTTTCATTACATACTATTGAGTTGTGTTGTTTTCCTTTGTTACTGGACGACTCATATTTGGAAATTTTATTACTCCCCACAGCATGCTTCCCCTCCCATATTATTTATCTGTTTTGTATTTCGATTCTGCTGTATATATATAAAATT
Organism: Nicotiana glauca; assembly: GCA_026770625.1. Taxonomy (NCBI): domain Eukaryota; kingdom Viridiplantae; phylum Streptophyta; class Magnoliopsida; order Solanales; family Solanaceae; genus Nicotiana; species Nicotiana glauca. The sequence continues at coordinate 41,272 of MU702062.1, read as the reverse complement.
GCACGGGTTTATGTGGTAGTCTGGTCTAGCCTCATCACTACTTTGCCGGGGTTAGGCTAGACACTTACTAGCACATGGGGTCGGTTATGCTGATACTACACTCTATGCTGTTTCGCACAAAACCAGGTTTCGGGCAGTAGCAGTAGTAGTATTTGTGTGGGAGTAGGCCTTCAGTCCAGCGAGACCCGAGGTAGCCTTGCAGGCATCCGCAGGCCCGGCGTCTCCCTTATCCTCTCTTTTAGTCTGTTATCTCATTGTATTCGAGACAAACGGTTTATGTTTTCTTTCAGACGTTTGTATTTAGTATTCTTAGCAGTTCGTGAGTACAGTGACACCAGTCTTGGGTAGAGGATTTTGTTGAACTTTCCGCATTTCTATTCAGTTTTATATAATGTTAAGACTTCCGCATATTATATAATCTCGTTGCTTTTATGTTATTGCCAATAATTATTAAATATAGATTATGTTGTTAATGAAAAGTAATTAAATTTGGCTTGCCTAGCCTCCACGAGTAGTCGCCATCATGACTCCCGAGGGTGGGAAATTCGGGTCGTGACAAGTTGGTATCAGAGCTCTAGGTTACATAGGTCTCACAACTCACAGACAAGCTTTGTAGAGTCTGAGGGATCGGTACAGAGACATCTATATTTATCCCTCATTGGCTATAGAGTTAGGAAAGGTTTCACATTTGTTCTTTCTTGTCGTGCGGTTTGGTTTCTCAATGCTAATTGAATTTCTACTATGGTTTTTCACAAATGGCGAGAACACGCACTTCCTCATCTTCTGATCAGCAGTGCGAGCCCCAGGCAGCTCCCGTTAGGGGCAGAGGACAAGGTCGTGCTATAGGCCAAGGTAGGGGCAGAGCTCAGCCCCGAGCAGCAACACCAGTGGCGGAGCCTCTGGTCGACTTTGACGATGAGGTTCCGGCCTCGGCCCCAGCCCCAGCAGTTCCGGTGGGCCCAGATCAGGTCCCAGAGGGATTTATTTCTACCCCAGTTCTTCAGGATACTTTGGTTCGATGGTGGGACTCATGGAAAGTGTTACCCGAGTGGGTTTGCTTCTTGTAGCACCAGCTGTCTCTTAGGCTGGAGGAGGGGCCCAGACTCCTGCTACTCGTACTCCGAAGTAGGTAGCTCCTTAGGTTCAGGCTCCAGTAGTTCATCCAGTTGGAGCAACTCAGCTGGGTGTGGTAGCCCAGGCCGGTGATGGGGCAGCCATGTTTGTCGATGCTTTGTGGAGGTAGGATAGGTTCACCAAACTCTTCACTACTACTTTCAGTGGTGCATCCACCGAGGATCCTCGGGATTATTTGGACAGCTGCCACAAGGTTCTTCGGAACATGGGTATTGTTGAGTCCAATGGAGTTGACTTTGCTGCATTTCGCCTATCTGGATCCGCCAATACTTGGTGGAGGGATTTCTGTTTAGCTAGACCAGCAGGGTCTCCAGCCTTGACATGGGATCAGTTTTCAGTGTTGTTTCTGGAGAAGTTTCTCCCTATCACACAGCGTGAGACCTATCGGAGGCAGTTCGAGCGTCTCCATCAGGGATCCATGTCAGTCACCCAGTACAAGACCAGGTTTATTGAGTTGGCTCGCCATGCTATTGTCATACTCCCACTGAGAGGGAGAGAGTGAGACAGTTTTTTGATGGACTCATCCAGCCTATTCGTCTCCAGATGGCTAGAGAGGCGGGGAGTGATATGACTTTTCAGGAGGCGGCCAATGTGGCCCGGAGGATCGAGATGGTATTGCCACAGGGGGATGGTCACAGGGCGGACAAATCCGTCAGTCAATCCAATTCAGTGGTGCCTCATCTGGAGGCAGAGATTCATATGATAGGGGTCATCCTTCTAGGACTTTCCAGTCAGCCCTCCAGGTTTCTTAAGGTGCCCTAGGTGGCCATGGTTCTCAAGGACATTATTCTGATCAGCAGCCATTTAGTACACCACCAGCCCCTATCAGTGCACCACCACTTCAGAGTTTCCGTGGTTGTCACTCAGGTCGACAAGGCCAGCAGACTCAGCAGCGGAGGGCTTGTTACACTTGTGGTAACATGGGTCATATTACCAGATTTTGCCCTCGAACACCGAGCAGTTCTCAGACCAGGGTTCTCGTATCATGGTTCAGGCCCCAGCTGGTCCACAGCCAGCCCAGCCAGCTAGAGGCGAGGGTAGAGGTACTAGAGGTAGAGGTAGATGTCATATATGTAGATCTCAGACCGCCAGAGGTGGAGGCCAGCTAGCAGCAGGCCATCCTAGAGAGGTAGATCAGAGTGGTGGGGCCCAACCCCGATGTTATGCTCTTCAGTCTAGGACCAAGGCAGAGGCTTCAGATGCAGTCATTACAGGTACGATTCTGGTTTGTGATAGAGATGCTTTAGTGTTGTTTGATCCGGGGTCTACGTATTCGTATGTGTCATCCTATTTTGCCCCGTACTTGATCATGTATAGTGATGCATTGGGTAGTCCTATTTATGTGTCTACGTCGGTGGGTGATTCCATTATGGTCGATCGAGTCCATTGCTCTTGTGTTATGGTGATTGGGGGTCTGGAGACTCGTGTAGATTTGTTGCTTTTAGATATGGTTGACTTTTATATTATATTGGGGATGGACTGGTTATCACCCTATCATGCTATCTTAGACTGTCATGCCAAGAGGTGACCTTAGCTTTACCGGGTATGCCTCATTTAGAGTGGAGAGGGACTCCAGGTCATTTTACCCGCAGTGTCATATCGTATGTGAAGGCTCGACATATGGGAAGGGGTGTTTGGAATATTTAGCTTATGTTCGGGATTCCAGTACTGAGGTTCCCTCTATCGATTCTGTGCCCGTTGTTTGTGAGTTCCCTGATGTTTTTCCTTCAGACCTTCCAGGTATGCCACCCGACATGGATATTTTTTTCTGCATTGATCTTGTTCCGAGCACTCAGCCCATTCCTATCCCGCCATATCGTATGGCCCCGCCGGAGTTGAAGGAGTTAAAAGAACAGTTGCAAGATTTGCTTGAGAAGGGTTTTATTAGACCCAGTGTCTCACCTTGGTGTGCGCCGGTGTTATTTGTCAAGAAGAAGGATGTGTCAATAAGAATGTGTATTGATTACCAGCAATTGAACAAGGTAACGGTCAAGAATAAGTATCCACTGCCGAGGATTGATGATTTGTTCGACCGGCTTCAGGGTGCCATGGTATTCTCCAAGATTGACTTGCGATCTGGTTACCATCAGTTGAGGATTAGGGCATACGATGTCCCTAAAATAGCTTTTCGTACTCGGTATGGGCATTATGAGTTCTTGGTCATGTTATTTGGGTTGACCAATGCCCCAGAAGCGTTTATGGAGTTGATGAACCGAGTGTTTAAGCCGTATTTGGACATGTTCATGATAGTCTTTATTGATGATATTTTGGTATACTCCCGCAGCCAGGCGGAGCACGAGCAGCACCTTAGAGGGGTTCTTCAGACTCTGAGGGGTAGTCAGTTATATGCTAAGTTCTCGAAGTGTGAATTCTAGTTAGGTTCAGTTGCATTTCTAGGTCATGTTGTATCAGCAGAGGATATTTAGGTGGACCCAAAGAAGATTGAGGCAATCAAGAACTGGCCTAGACTAGCATCCGCCACAGAGATTCGGAGTTTCTTGGGGTTGGCAGGCTACTATCGATGGTTCGTGGAGGGATTTTCATCTATTGCAGCCCTGATGACTAGATTGACCCAGAAGGGTGCCCAGTTTAGATGGTCCGATGAGTGTGAGGCGAGCTTTTAGAAGCTCAAGACAGCTCTGACTACGACACCGGTGTTGGTTTTGCCAATAGGTTCAGGGCCCTATACAGTTTATTGCGATGCTTTCCGTATTCGGCTTGGTGCAGTGTTGATTCAGGATGGCAAGGTCATTGCCTATGCTTTGAGGCAGTTGAAGATTCATGAGAAGAATTATCCAGTGCATGATTTAGAGTTGGCAGATATTGTTCACGCATTGAAGATCTGGAGGCACTATTTGTATGGCGTGGCATGTGAGGTGTTCACTAATCACAAGAGTCTTCAGTACTTGTTCAAGCAAAAGGAGTTGAATTTGAGGCAGAGGAGGTGATTGGAGTTGTTGAGGGATTATGATGTCACCATTCTTTACCATCCGGAGAAGGCCAATGCAGTGATCGATGCTTTGAGTAGGAAGTCAACCAGCATGGGCAGTCTTGCTTATATTCCGGTAAGTCAAAGGCCGCTTGCTCTGGATGTTTAGGCTTTAGACATTTAGTTCGTGAGACTGGATATTTCTAAGCCCAGTCGTGTGTTAGCTTGTACGGTTGCTCGTTCTTCATTATTGGAGTGTATCCGTGGTCGGCAGTTTGATGATCCCTATTTGTGTATCCTTAGGGACACGGTGCAACAAGGAGGTGCCAAGCAAGTTACCTTAGTTGCGGATGGAGTTTTGAGATTGCAGGGGCGAGTTTGTGTGCCAATGTGGATGGGTTTCGAGAGTTGATTTTAGAGGAGGCCTATAGTTCCAGGTACTCTATTCACCGGGGCGCTGCGAAGATGTATCAAGATTTGCGGCAATATTATTGGTGGCGTAGAATGAAGAAGGATATCGTAGCATATGTGGCTCATTGTTTGAATTGTCAACAGGTTAAGTATGAGCACATAAGGCCTGGTGGTTTACTTCAGAGGATTGAGCTTCTTGAGTGGAAGTGGGATCGGATTACTATGGATTTCGTTACTAGGCTTGTGTTGACTCGAAAGAAGTTCGGTGCGATATGGGTTATTGTTAATAGGCTGTCTAAGTCAGCACATTTCATTCCTGTGGCAGTCTCCTATTCTTCTGAGAGGTTCGCTGAGATCTATATTCGGGAGATTGTTCACCTTCATGGTGTGCCCGTGACTATCATTTCAGATCGAGGTACACAGTTCACCTAGCGCTTTTGGAGAGCGGTGCAGCGAGAGTTGGGCACACAAATAGATTTGAGCACAATATTTCATCCCCAGACGGACGGGCAATCTGAGCGGACTATTCAGATTCTAGAGGATATGCTTCGAGCTTGTGTTATCAACTTTGGAGGTTCGTGGGATCAGTTCTTGCCTTTAGCGGAGTTTGCCTATAACAATAACTACCATTCGAGCATTCAGATGGCTCCTTATGAGGCTTTATATGGTAGGCGGTGTCGATCTCCAGTTGGATGGTTTGAGCCGGGAGAGGCTCGGTTGTTGGGTACAGATTTGGTTCAGGAGGCCTTGGGCAAGGTCAAGATCATTCAGGATAGGATTCGTTCAGCTCAATCTAGGCAAAAGAGTTATGCAGACCACAAGGTTCGAGACGTGTCATTTATGGTTGGTAAGCGGGTATTGCTCCGAGTGTCGCCTCTGAAGGGCGTGATGAGATTTGGGAAGAAGGGCAAGCTTAGCCCTAGAATCATTGGTCCGTTTAAGATTCTTGATTGAGTGGGAGAGGTGGATTATAGACTTGCATTGCCACCTAGATTATCAGCCGTGCATCCAGTTTTCCATATATCCATGCTTCGGAGGTATCACGACGATCCAACCCACGTGTTAGATTTCAGCACTGTCCAGTTGGACAAGGATTTATCTTATGAGGAGGAGCCGATAGCTATTCTAGACCGGCAGGGTCGTCAGTTGAGATCCAAGAGTTTTCCTTCTGTGCGTGTTCAGTGGAGAGGTCAGCCTCCTGAGGCATCGACCTAGGAGTCCGAGTTCGATATGCGGAGCCGTTATCCTAATCTTTTTCCCCACTCAGGTACTTCTTTCTTTTGTCCGTTCGAGGACGAACAGTTGTTTTAGAGGTGGAGAATGTGACGACCCAAAGGGGTCATCACTTGTTTCCTTACTCTTTCTATGCTTTCGAGGCCTTGAAAACCTCATTTAGGGTTGCCTCGGTTCGCATGCATAGTCTGGGCGCATAGCCGGAAAGCTAAAATATGAATTCTGTGTGAGCAATGCTAAATTTTGATATTAATATGAATAAATTTGACTTCGGTCAACATTTTGGATAAACAGACCCAGACCCATGATTTGACGGTCCCGGAGGGTCCGTAGGAAAATATTGGACTTGGGCGTATGCCTGGAATCGAATTCCGAGGTCCCAAGCCTGAGAAATAAATTTTGTGTGAAATTATTTTCTGAAAATAATTAAGGGAACTGGAAATGAAATTTGATTAAATGACTGTGGTATCGGGCCCGTATTTTGGTTTCGGCGCCCGGTACAAGTCTTATATATGGTTTAAGCATTTTCTGTGAAGTTTGGTTGAAATCGGACATCGTTTGACGTGTTTCGGACTTAAAATGGAAATTGATGTTTTATGAAAACTTGGAAGAAATTATGAATTTTGAGGTTTAATTCGATGTATATGATACTATTTTGGCGATTTGATCTCACGGATAAGATAAGTACGTAGGATGTTTTTGAGGTTGTGTACATGTTTGGTTTGGAGCCCCGAGGGCTCGGGTGAGTTTTGGATAGGTATCTGAGTGCATTTTTTGAACTTAGGAAAATCTAGTGCATCAGACCTGCAATTTTCGCATTTGCGAAGCAAGCCTCGCAAATGCGAGCCTGGCTTCGCAAATGCGAGGAAGGAGGCCGGGCTGTGGTCGCAAATGCGAGAGAGCAGTTTTTGCAAATGCGACTGAATGTACGCAAATGCGAAGTTCTACCAAAAGGCTTGAGTTCGCAAATGCGAACAAAAATCTCACATTTCCCATACCTGCAGGGTTCGCAATTACGAACCCAATTTCGCGTTTCCCATATCCGCAGCCCAGCATATTTTATACTTAACCGATTTTGAACTTCATTTTTCACATTTTCTCGAACTCAAACACCCATAGGCGATTTTCCAAGAAATCTTTCTTCTCCAAATCAATTGTAAGTTAATTTCTACTCATATCTTTCAATCATTCACATCATTTAACATGTTTTCCACTTAAAATCAATGATTTTCATGGGTGAAATTGGGGTTTTTGGGTAGAACCTAAGTTTTCTAAAAATTAGGGATTTGGACCTCAATTTGAGGTCCGATTTCAAAAAAAATTACATATTTAAGTTTGTGGGGGAATGGGTAACCGGGTTTTGGTTTGAACTTCGGATTTTGACCACGTGGGACCGAGGGCGATTTTGGAATTTTTGGAAAAAACTTGGAAAATTCATTTTTATGCATTCAAATTGATTCATTTAGTGTTTATTAAAGTAATTGAGTAATTTGTGGCTAGATTCGAGTAGATTGGAGGTGAAATCACGGGGTAAAGCTATAGTTGAGACTTGAGTGAGTTCAAAGCATCGAGGTAAGTGTTTGGTTTAACCCTAGCTTGAGGGAATAGGAGTTGAGTCTTATTTGCTACTTGCTAAGTGTCGAGTACGATGTATAGGCATGGTGACGAGTATCTATACATTGGTGTCTAGCATGACTGTGAGTCCTTAATTGCGAATAGTTGGGATTTTGTTATATCTTTCATGCTTAGTTGATGGCTTCTATGTGTTGCAAAGATCTCGTGAAAGAAATTGTGACCTTTGAACTTCATGGAGCGTTGGCTCGAGTTTAAATACAATTGTGAAGGTATATAAGACAAGTAAATCTTTGGAGCATTGGCTCGAGTGATAATGTGAACTATGAGATAAAAGTGAACGAAAGGTAAAGAGTTAATGATATGTTCCCTTGCCGGGATGTGGTTGATTATTGATTATTTTTCCCTTGCCGCGATGTTGAGATTATTGATGTTGTACCCTTGCCGAGTTTCTAATTGCTTGTTTGTGTTCCCTTGCCGGGATTTCCATTATTGTTTATTTATAGCCTTACCCTTGTTTGTGATTGTTGTTTGGGTGAGGAAGAGTGATAAAGCACGAAGGGTGATGTCGTGCATTGTTTGATTATGGTAAGGAAATAGTTTAAAACACGAAGGGTGATGTCGTGCAATGTTCGCTTATTATGCGAAAAGAGTGTTAAAGCATGAAGGGTGATGCCGTGCCACATGATGTACCATTCTGTGCCGATTCTATTGATATATGTGAGGAATAAGAGTAAAAGCACGAAGGGTGATGCCGTGCACATGTTATTGCTTGGTGAGTATGAGAATAAAAGTACGAAGGGTGATGACATACAATTGTTGATTTCTGTTTCATTACATACTATTGAGTTGTGTTGTTTTCATTTGTTACTGGATGACTCTTATTTGGAAATTTTTATACTCCCCACAACATGATTCCCCTCCCATATTGTTTATCTATTTTGTATATATATATATATATGAAACTGCACAGGTTTATGTGGTAGTCTGGTTTGGTCTCGTCACTACTTCGTCGGGGTTAGGCTATACACTTACCAGCATAAGGGGTCGGTTATGCTAATACTACACTCTGTGCTATTTTTCATAGATCCAGGTTTCGGGTAGCAGCAGCAACAGTATTAGTGTGGGAGTAGGCCTTCAGTCCAGCGAGACCCGAGGTAGCCTTGCACGCGTCCGCAGGCCCGACGTCTCCCTTATTCTCTCTTTTATCTGTTATCTCATTGTATTCGAGACAAACAGTTTATGTTTTCCTTCAGACATTTGTATTTAGTATTCTTAGCAGTTCGTGAGTACAGTGACACCAGTCTTGGGTATAGGATTTTGTTGAACTTTCCACATTTCTATTCAGTTTTATATAATATTAAGACTTTCGCTTATTATTTAATCTCGTTGCTTTTATGTTATTGCCAATAATTGTTAAAAAGGGATTATGTTGTTAACGAAAAGTAATAAAATTTTGTTTGCCTAGCTTCCATGAGTAGGCGCCATCACGATTCCCGAGGGTGGGAAATTCGGGTCGTGACAATGTCAAAATAGGCTAAGGGAACGAAGCCTAAGAGAAAACAATCAATAATTAACACAAATCCCGAAATTACCAAAACCCGACCCCCGGTCTCACGTCTCGAAAGTCGATAATTTTTACACCAATAGATTCCTTATCCTCCTACGAGTTCATACATACCAAAAATTCAGAAATTCGACCTCAAATCCTCAATCATAGGTCTCCAATCCTAAACCCTAGCTTCCCCAATTTTCACCCTTAATTTCCATAATTTCTAGCTCTAATCCATGAAATAATAACATAGGAATGAGTTTTTGGTTCAAAATCCTTACCTCAATGAAGTTCCCTTGAAATCCGTCTTTCAAATCGTCCAAAAAGCTCCCAAGCCAAAGTAAAAAAATGGTGAAATAACCCAAAATTCGCGAAGGACACATTTTATATCTTCTACCCAGATATTTCGCATCTGCGACACAATGCCCACTTCTGCGATACCGCATATGCAGTCCTTCCTCCGCTTCTGCGAAAATCACTTAACGGACCAACTCTCGCATCTGCGACCCCATCCCCGCATCTGCGACACCACGGATGCGGCCACTCCAACCGCTTCTGCGGTCTCTGATGCAGAGGCATCTTTTCGCTTCTGCGGCTAATCAACCGCACATGCGGCGTCGCACCTGCGGTCCCCAATTTGCAGGAGCGAAAATACTAGAAGCAGCAAATTCATCAGCTGCAACAAGGTCCAAACTTCTCCTTTAACCATCCGAAATCACCTAAAGGCCCCGGGGACCTCAACCAAAAGCACAAACATACTCTAATACCTTATTCAAACTTGTTCCAATCATCAAATTACCCCAAACAACATCAAATCACCCAAAATACATCGAATTCAAGCCAAACTTTCTAAAATCTTCCGAATTTTGCTTTTGATCAAAAACCCAACCAAACCACGTTTGAATAATCTGAAATTTTGCACATATCCCAAATGACACAACGAAACTATTGCAACTCCCGGAATTTCATTCCGACCCCTATATCAAAATCTCGCCTACCAATCGGAAATCGCCAAAATATTAATTTTGCTAATTCAAGCTTAAATCTTCTCTGAACCTCCAAAACGTATTCCATCACACTGCTAAGTCTCAAATCACCTCCCGAAGCTTACCGAGCCAGCGAAACTCACATCCGAGTCCTCTAATACATAAGTCAATATCCAGTTGACTTTTCCAACTTAAGCCTTCTTAAAAGAGACTAAGTGTCTCAAACTTTACCAAAATCATTCCGGATTCGATCCGACCAACCCGATACCACAAAACACGGATAAACAAAATATAATAAAGCATAAATGGGAAAAACAGAGCGGTAACTCATGAAACAACTGGCGGGGTCGTCACAATCATGATCATATCTTAGATGGATGAAAGAGTTATGGAATAAATGGAGATGACACTTGCACGCAAAATATGTGAAGGATAAGCCAATCCAACGGGCTCTTAAAAAAATTCCGAAGGGAGTAGACAAGACAGAATATAAGTAGTTAGTAAAGGAAAATTTTTCTTCAGAAAGTTTTCAGATATGCCCTGTGATTTAATATATTTTGCTACAGCATCTGCTGTCTGATTCCTTCCCCAACACCAAATATCCTTTTTCCTCTATACTTGGAATCAAAACTAAGTGTAATATTTATATTTATTACAATAATTATATTTAAGCTTATTATTTCACAAAGGCAAGAAGCAATAGCAATGCAGAAGCTTATTATTTATCACAACTAATTCTATTATCATTGATTCAAGACTTGTGTGCCCAAGTTTATGTTAGTTCTTTAGGTGAAAATTCAAACTATTAGGTGGTTAAAATGCGTCAAGTGTTTTGGTGATAGAAGTATATGCTTTACTAAATCCATTCTATTGCCTGATCTTTAAATAAGCGCTCATTTCGTGTTTAGTCTGATTTTTTGTATTTCTTGTTACATTAGCTGGGGTCAAGATCTTCTTTGAAGCATCCATGTGCTGCATGTATAACGATTCTGGACACACGTATTTTTTTGTTAAGCTTTTGGGTTGCTTGACATGCATTGTTTTTCCAATTGCACACCTGTTGGGTCAGACATGTATTAAATATAATTAAGACTTCAAAACTTTTGACTGAAGTAGTCACCTATAAGCATATCAAAGTGGAGTAAAGGTACAGATCGAAGTGCATTTTTTTTAGATGGATAGAAGTGCATTTTCACCCAAAAAGGCATTTAAAAAATCCAAAGATGGTCCACACCATTAACGTACTTCTTCTAAAAACTGTCTTATAATGACTCCTTTACATATTATGAAGCTGCTAACATTGAAAACTTAGATTTTGAAGAGTTGGCGAGAAGATTTTTCTCTGTTGATATTTCTATTTTGTTAATAAGTGACAAATGACACTTGCACAAGTTATGATAAATGATGCTGGATTGCACCAAACCACCAATTATGTACTATGTACAAATTTCTAATTGCAAAGTTGAAGTTATATTGTAGTTTAAAGTTTCTATCAGAAAATAACATACTTGTGACTTCGTTTTACTTTACCTAGGCCTTTCCAGAACATGTATGGACAAATTTCCTGACCATTACGTGCCACAATGATTAACATGCCAATGTTTGTATTAGTTATGTTCCTGCAAGTGTAATTTTACATATATTATTTTACTAATAGTTATTCATTGTATTTTTAAAATTTTGTACTTACAGGTTTTGAAGGTTGAATCTACAAGAATGCAAGTTTAGAAGATACACAAGCTCATTATTATTTTGCTAGGAATGTTATGTAAAACTTGATGTTGTTGTCTAATGCAGGATGTTAGCTAATCTTTTTTGTTAAGGTGTTGAGTAAATATTGAAACTAACATCATGAGATGTTAACATTGTAATTAATATCTTTTTATATATCAAGACTTCTTAGTAGCAATTTGATATTTATTTATGAAATAATTTTTTGTGACATCGAGCTTTAGGACCACGTGTGGTTAATAAGAGATAAAAATACGGTCCTTAAAGTTACTATAGTTATTTTAAATAGGGACCAGTAGGTCTCGTCTCTAAAATATAATCTACAGCCAGTTAAATGCTAGTCACTAAAAGTGTTGACGGTTGAAAAATATATATTTTTTATAATATATTAATCATCTATTAGGGACGGAAAGGCTGGTCTCTTATAGTATTTTACGACCAAAAAATATGTATTAGCATAATATGTTAATGGCATATTAGGGACGAGATATGTTGTCTCTAAAAGTATTTAACGACTAGTTTTTTCTCTTGTCTCTAAAACCTTTTAGCGACCAGATTTTTAGGACCGTCGTTGTTGACCTATAGTGGCGAAATCTATTGCGACGGGTGGCGACCAACTTTTCCCGTTTCAATTGATTTATTAGGACCAGATTTGGATCTTTAGGGACCATATTTCCCTTCCTTAAAGGCAATTTTTCTTGTAGTGCCCCATTTCATTAATGGCCATGGGGATAGGACCGAATGAAGTTGTTCTCCGGGATGATGGATTATTGGTGCATACCTTTGGCATTTACCACATTTTCGAACAAACTCCTTAATATTTTTTGCCATACTATCCCAATAGTATCCTGCTATGATGATTTTGTGAACTAGTGATTCGGCACCAGAGTGGTTCCCACAAGTACCTTCATGAACTTCTCGTAGAACATAATTGGTTTCCCATGGTCCCAAAATATACTGCTAATGGTCTGTTGAACGTACTTTTATACAATGTTCCATCTTCAGCCAATATGAATCGAGCAGATTTTGTTCGTAGGGCCCTTGATTCTTTAGGGTCCGATGGGAGCTTTCTGTTTTTCAAGTACTCAATATATCTATTCCTCCAATCCCAAGTTAAGCTTGTGGAGTTTATTGCAGCGTGACCTTCTTCGATCATGGATCTCGAGAGTTGAACGAAAATCCCCAAGCTGATATCGTCCTCCTCGACTGATGACCCCAAATTTGCAAGAGCATCAGCTTCACTGTTTTGCTCTCGGGGTACGTGCTACAAGGTCCATTATTTAAAACAGTGCAAAGTCACCTGTAGCTTGTCCAAATACCTTTGTATTGTATCACCTCGAACCTTGAAGGTTTTGTTTACTTGGTTTATTACCAGCAAAGAGTCGCACTTGGCTTCAACGACTTCCGCCCCCAAGCTTTTAGCTAGTCTGAGACCTGCAATCATGGCCTCGTACTCGACCTCATTGTTAGTCAACTTAGAAGTTTTGATGGATTGTCTAATTGTGTTGCCCGTGGGAGGCTTCAAAACTATGCCTAGCCCGGACCCCTTCACATTCGAAGTGCCGTTTGTGAAAAGGGTCCACCCCCGATGATATACATGATTTTAACAAGAGTTCCTTCTTGACTTTGGGTATGAGGGTTGGCGTGAAATCGATCATGAAGTCTGCTAAAATTTAAGACTCGATGGCCATTCGGGGCTGATATTTGATGTCGTACCCACTGAGTTCGAATGTATATTTGGCCAATCAGCACGATAATTCGGTCTTATGCAGATCATTACGAAGTGGGTAAGTGGTTAATACATATATGGGTGACATTAAAAGTACGGTTTTATCTTCCTAGAGGCGCTTATCAGTGCAAGTGCCAATTTCTCTAAGTGTGGATATTTAGTTTTTGCTTCTCCTAGAGTTCGACTTACATAATAAACAGGGAATTTCGTGCCTTGCTCTTCTCGAACCAGGACACCACTTACCGCTATCTCTGAGACTGTTAAGTACAAGTAGAGTTTTTTATCTGTCTTTGGAGTATGAAGCAAAGGTGGGCTCGAGAGGTATCACTTTAATTCCTCTAACTCATGTTGGCATTCCGAGGTCCAGGCAAAATCGTTCTTTTTGAGTGGAGAGAAGAATCTATGACTCCGATCTGACGATATCGAGATGAATCGACCTAAGGCAGCTATCCAGACTGCCAGCCTTTGCACGGCTTTAACGTTGTCCACGACTGTGATGTCTTCGATAACCTTGATTTTATAGGGGGTTGATCTCGATTCCTAGATTTGACACCATGAAGCCAATGAACTTGCCCGAACCGACCCCGAAAATGCATTTCTCGGGGTTGAGCATCATGTTGTATTTTCTTAGTATCTCGAATGTTTCCTGCAAATGTGTCAAATGGTCCTCTGCACGTAGGGATTCAACTAGCATGTCATCAATATATACTTCCATTGACTTACCTATCTGTTCTTCGAACATTTTATTTACTAGGCATTGGTAGGTATCTCATGCATTCTTTAGCCTGAAGGGCATTACATTATAACAATATGTTCCATACTTGGTGAAAAATGAGGTCTTTTCTTGGTCTTCCAAGTTCATTTGAATTCGATTGCACCCGGAATAGGCATCGAGAAAACTAAGGATCTCGTGGCCGGCTGTGGCATAGATCATGAAATCGATGTTAGGCAGTGGAAAAGAATATTTGGAACATGCCTTGTTTAAATCCTTATAATCTACACAAATCCTAAGTTTGTTCAATTTTTTAGGAACTACGACTACATTGGCTAACCATTCGGGATATTTCACTTCCCGAATGGACCCTATTTTGAGAGGTTTAGTTACCTCGTCCTTTATGAATGCGTGCTTTACCTTGGACTGGGGCCTTCTCTTTTGTTTCACCAATATAAACTTTGGGTCAAGGCTTAGTCGATGTGTCATTATCTCCGGCGGGATCCCTGTCATGTCTAAGTGGGACCAAGAAAAAACAATCTATATTATTAATAAAAAATTGAATAAGCTTTTTCCTGAGTTCGGGGGTTAACCCCATTCCTAGGTATACCTTTTGCTCAGGCAGGTACTCGATCAATATAACCTATTCAAGATCTTTGACCGTTGATTTGGTGGCATCGGAATCATCAGGAACAATAAAAGTTTGAGGGGTCAAAAAATCTTCCTCTTCCTCTTCCATTTCCTGCTTCTCTAATTCGGTCGAGCCTGGTGGCGGTGATTGCTATTTGGCTTCTTGTTTACCCTTGATGCCCGATCCTTCCGATGTTGATAGCGCCGATATTAGTATTACCTCATCCACCGCGAATATTTCTTTTACAACATGCTGCTCCCCATACACTATTTTTACCCCGTCCGACGTCGGGAATTTCATCATTTGATGGAGAGTCGAAGGGATTGCCCTCATGTTATGGATCCAAGGCCTCTGGAGTAAGGCTTTGTACCCCATGTCGCCCTCGATTACGTGAAACTTGGTATCTTGGATAATTCCAGCCACGTTCACCGGTAGGGTAATCTATCCTTTAGTTGTTTCACTGGCCCAATTGAAACCGTTCAATACCCGAGTCGCGGGCACGATTTGATCTTGTAGGCCGAGCTGCTCCACGACCCTTGATCGGATGATATTTGCTGAGCTACCTGGATCCACTAAAATACACTTAACTTGAACTTTTTTAATAAGATAGAAATTACCAGGGCATCGTTGTGAGGCTGAAAATTTCCTTCAGCTTCCTCGTTGTTGAATGATACGGTGCCTTCTGGCACATAGTCTCGGGTCTGTTTCTCGCTAATAATTGATACTTTAGTGCGTTTGAACATGAGCTCTTATGGAATATCGACCCCTCTGATGATTATATGAATTACATGTTGCAGCTCCTCCTGTTCATTTTTCCTATTGGTGTCCCTTTCCCTGAAATGATTCTTGGCTCGATCACTTAGGAATTCTCGAAAGTGGCCCTCATTGAACAAACGGGCTACCTCCTCTCTCAATTGCCTTCAATCCTCGGTCCTATGACCATGCATGCCATGATATTTACATATCATATTGGGGTTCCTTTGGGAAGTATCAGTCTGTATGGTCCTTGGCCATCTGGTACTTTTTATTCTTCGAATTGCCAATACAATGCCTGACGCATCGACGCTAAAATTATATTCCGACAATCAAGGTGCCTCTGTGGGATCGACGTATTTATCAAAACCACTTTTGCTCATGTGTTCCCAAGAATTCTATCCTAGATTGCTTCTTCGATCGTTCCGGGCGGAATTGTGTCCTGGATCACTGTTCCTGCGATATGAGGTATACGATTAATATCGGTCTTTGTTTGATCTTGGCTCCCTGTCGATGTCCCTCTGGTTCTTGGCTGCTGACCTAGTTGGGTGCACCGAATCGAAATGAGCTCCTAATTGGTCATCCTCGACCTTGATCTTTGATTGATACCGATTGTGTACTCCTGCCCAAGTTACAGCCGAATACTCGATCAAATTTTGCTTTAGCTGACGTGATGCTATCGAACTTCATTTATTCAATCACTGAGCGAAAGCTTGAACGGCCCAATCATTTGTGACAGGTGGCAACTCCATGCATTCCATTTGAAATCGGGATACAAACTCCCTCAACATTTCATTATCCCCCTGTCTTACTTTGAAAAGGTCTGATTTCCTTGTCGCAACCTTTATGGCCCTGGCATGTGCCTTTACGAAAGAGTCTGCCAACATGGCAAATGAGTCAATGGAATTTGGTGGTAAATTGTGGTACCAAATCATTGCTCCCCTCGATAGGGTTTCCCCGAACTTCTTCAATAAAACAGATTCGATCTCATCCTCTTCCAAGTCGTTACCCTTGATGGCACATGCGTAGGAGGTGACATGCTCGTTGGGATCGATGGTCCCATTGTATTTAGATATGTCCGACATACGAAACTTCTTCGAAATGGGCTTCGGAGCCGCACTCAGAGGGAACGACTTTAGTACAAATTTCTTTGAATCCATCCATTTCAAGATTGGCGGTGACCCTGGTAATTGATCAATTTCGGGAGTTGTATGTTTCCACTTTTTTATCATTAGCTTCGATTTTCTTCTCTCCTGACTCAATTCTTTTGGTGAGCTCCTCGAGCATTTTTATTATTGCATGATCGGTCCCCGATTTGTTACCATTCGACCTGTCTAGCACTGGCTCGGTAGGACGAGTGATTTTTGGCTCGACCCCACTTAGAATCTATGTTGATTTTGTAGTTGAGCAATAGCGGCTTGCTGAGCCTGTAGCATCTTGAATATCACTTGGAGACTGACTGCTCCGTCTCCTCTGCCCTGTGTACCTTGGTCACTAGATCGGCCTTCTCTACGTACACTCCCTTAGGGGTCCGCACCTAGGTCCGCATTTAAAGCAACGTGCAAACTGACATCGACTGGATTGGCAACCGGTGCTCCCCCGAGATTAGCCTGTGGCACCTCGGCTCCTAGAGCAATTACATTGTCGTTTTCCCCGTGAAACCCGAGGCCATTGTCACCATGTGTGGGCGCGCTTTTTGAGTTTGACATGTTTTAACCTGAGAGCAAAGATACTTGACAAGAACAAGCATAACATAATGTGTGTTATAAAAATCAACACCCAACAATCACTATTATCCTTAGCTCCACGGTGGGGGCCAAACTGTTGACCCTCAAATTCAGATAATAATTAAACTTATCAAATTCAGATAATAATTAAACTTATATTATGGTTTTAAGGATATGTGATTTCGTACAATACCAATTATAAGCAAGAAAATAAATAAATAAATTAGACAATAAAATAAATCAAACTAGTATGCTGGCCAGGTCTCGACCTCGACCGGGGATAGTCTCGAGGTGGAATAGTAATAATAGTAAATGATAAAGCAACTCTGATGAACGGTAAGTGAAATAGCAGGAAAGTAACGATCGTATATATTCTTATCAGTGAACAATGATGATTACAAATGAATGAGATCCCTCTTTATATAATAGAGGAGTCCTAAATAAGGTACACTTCTAATTATAGAAGGAAACCATGTTAACATCTGATTAACCACTGTAGATTGATACGTTTCGAGATTTCCGCTGTGATCTCCGACTGATTACGGATATCTCGCCTTTATGTTATTGCATTTCACTCGAAGTCGGTTGTACTTAGCCTCGACTGTTGCTGGTTTTGATCTTGACGGACACTTCGATCTTTGGACTCGATGCCTCCTCTTCGAGCTAGAGTCTGGTTCATTACGAGGTCATCCCCGATGCAACTCTCTTGTCTCGATCAAATAGCAAAATCGGGTAGGCCCGATTTTGACCGTATACAGATATACACATATTTAGAGCCATTTTGAAAACTTTGGAGAAAGAAGTGTTTCAAACTTTTCTTTTAAAAATAGGTTTGAGCAAAAAGAGGAAACATGTTTGATAATTATAATCTTTTCTCAAGATTTTTGAGGAATTATTTGGAAAAGATGAGCTTTCAAATTACTTACTCAAAAAATGTTATTTTGTAGAAGCTATATGTAAACACTTCTTAGAAAACCTAAACATGTACTTTTTTCTTTATTTTTTTGGGTAAGATTTCAAAGTACTTTTATGGACAAATGCCACCTAGTGTTTGATATATTTCAAAACTTTATGAATATCTTAAATTTACATTAAGAAAAGAATCCAAAAAGAAGATAGACCAAAAAACAACAAAAAACTAAAACAAAAAGTTATTTTTTTCATTCAACTTCATTTCAAAATCTTCAAATCTACACTTTCGATTTAGTGAATGTAAAAAACCTTTATCATTTCGTTATATCCTTGATGTTCATTCATTCATAATTCATAAGTTAACTCACACTCACAGAAACCATGTGTCCAACTCCTCATCGAAAAAAAAATTTGGTAACGTTTTGTTAAAGAGGAAACTACACTAACTACCCACTAAATCTAAAATAATAACTCGATTTTATCCATTTTAATAATAATTACTATACTTACCTAAGTCAACCACAATTATTACCCGTCCACCCATTTCTCAATTGCCTTACCAACCTCTCTCCTCCTTAAAGCTTCCCTTTCCCCTTTCCTTCTTCCTGTTTCTTCTTCCAGCAACAAAATACTATCTTCGTCTTACATATCTCATATTTTCTCGTAGTGTTTGTGTTTGTTGGAGTCACTGCCCAATTTTTTATTGTGATTTTAATGAGTAAAATTTGATATGGTTTAATGATAACCAAAATAACTATTTTGTACGTGCAGTGTTACAAATAATTATTTCTAATATCTTTTGAGAATTTCATAGTGATTTATTGTAAAAAAAAAATAGATCAACCATTGAAAGACCTTGAAACTTGAAAATCATAAATTGCATTTATCGAGTTTATAGTTGTTTGATTAGATTTTGACTAGCGTGATTAAAATATCGATTGGCAACTGTAAATAAATGTTGAGTCAGTTTGGTCGAGACTTAGAGCTGATTTGAGGTGATTGAGATCGAAATTTTCAGTTGATAATCGAAGAAGAACACAACTACAGTAATAATCAAAGAAGAACACTGTTACCTAACAATATATCGCTACAGTATACTAATATACTATAGGAGTATATAGTTATACTACAATAATATACCATTATAGTATACAAATATATTGTTATGGTATACTGTAATAATATGTAAGATATTGTAACAATATGCTATAATAGTATACAATATACTATAATAGTATACTTATTACCCGTAAATTCACTTGCCTTTTTGTTTTAATTTGTTTTAAGCTTTTACCTAGCGTGAGTAGCAAATTGAAAATGCAAAAATAAAATAAAATTATAGTATGGTATATAATGTAACTGTATACTTTTACAATTAGATCCTTTTAGAATTTTTTAAATTTTTTATTGATAACTGATATTATTTCAGTTTAATAATTGAATTAAATTTTTTTAACTCTTTGTGTACAATTGTATACCATGTTGGTATAACTATATACTATATTGGTATCAAATATTAGTTAGTATTTTTTTGGTTGTATTAGCTACATTTAATTGGTACACAATTTGATTTTTCTCTAGTAATAATATCTAT
>MU702062.1:0-20634 GCA_026770625.1 Nicotiana glauca | reverse complement strand
ATATATATATATATATATATATATATATATATATATATATATATATATATATATTTAAAAATAGTAAATAAAATTACATTATGAAGAGAAAAGGAATATAAAAAAAAAGAAGTTAAATAAAATTAGAATAGGAAAAAAGAAAAAAATAAGACGAAAACGAGAAAAAAGAAAAAAATAAGACGAAAACGAGAAAAAAGAAAAGGAGAAAAGAAAAGAAAATAAAAGAAGCATAGAAATAAAAAAGAATTGGAGAATAAAGAGAAAATTTCCCACAAAACCTACTATGGTTAGGAAATGTAATTAGTTTATGAGTAAAAAAATAAATGAGTAGACAAGGGTAAATAATTTTGTTTTTGTGGGTAACTGTGTCAAAGTCTCGTTAAAGAGGAAACTACACTAACTATCCACTAAACCCAAAATAATAACCCGATTTTATCTATTTTAATAATAATTACTATACCTACCTAAGCCAACCAAAATTATTACCCATCCACCCATTTCTCAATTGCCTTACCAACCTCTCTCCTCCTTAAAGCTTCCCTTTCCTCTTTCCCTTCTTCCTGTTTCTTCTTCCAACAATAAAATACTATCTCTGTCTTACATATCTTATATTTTCTCGTAGTGTTTGTGTTTGTTCGAGTCACTGTCCAATTTTTTATTGTGATTTTAATGAGTAAAATTTGATATGGTTTAATGATAACCAAAATAACTATTTTGTACATGCAGTGTTACAAATAATTATATCTAATATCTTTTGAGAAGTTCATAGTGATTTATTGTAAGAAAAATTAGATCAACCATTGAAAGACCTTGAAACTTGAAAATCATAATTGCATTTGTCGAGTTTGTAGTTGTTTGATTGATTTGACTGGCGTGATTAAAATATCGATTGGCAACTGTAACTAAATATTGAGTCAGTTTGGTCGAGACTTAGAGCTGATTTGAGGTGATTGAAATCGAAATTTTCAGTTGAAAATCGAAGAAGAATACAATTACAGTAATAATCGAAGAACAGTGTTACCCAACAATATACCGTTATAGTATACTAATATACTATATGAGTATATAGTTATACTACAATAATATACCATTATAGTATACAAATATATTGTTATGGTATACTATAATAATATGTAAGATATTGTAACAATACTATAATAGTATACAATATACTATAATAGTATACTTATTACCCGTAAATTCACTTGCTTTTTCTCTTTTAATTTGTTTTAAGCTTTTACCTAGCGTGAGCAGCAAATAAAAAATGCAAAAATAAAATAAAATTACAGTATGCTATATAATGTAACGGTATACTCTTTCAATTAGATCCTTTTATAAATTTTTAAACTTTTTATTGACAACTAATATTATTTCGATTTAATAATTGAATTAAAATTTTTTTTAACTCTTTGCGTACAATTGTATATCCTGTTGGTATAACTATATACTATACTGATATCAAATGTTAGTTAATATTTTTTTGATTGTATTAGCTACATTTAATTGGTACACAATTTAATTTTTCTCTAGTAATAATATATAAAAAATAGTGAAAATAGTAAATAAAATTACATTATGAAGAGAAAAGGAATATAAAAAAAAGTTAAATGAAATTAGAATAGGAAAAAAGGAAAAAATAAGAAGAAAACGAGAAAAAAGAAAAGAAAAGAAAAGAAAATAAGCATAGAAATAAAAAAGAATTGAAGAATAAAAGAGAAAATTTCCCACAAAATCTACTACGGTTAAAAAATTTAATTAGTTTATGGGTAAAAAATAAATAGATAGACAAGAATAAATAGTTTTATTTTTGTGGGTAATTGTGTCAAAATACTTTGTTAAAACGTTTGAAGCCCAAAATACAAGTTACCAAAATCGTAAAGACCGGTGACTCGACCGCGACCTAAATCAAACCCGAAAACGTTGGTTTTGTTGTTGGCACCAGACATCTAACCGACGACTATAAAAGGAGACAAAAGAGGCGCGGCTTTCTTGATCCCGCTCTCAAATAGCAACAATGCTCCTAAAATTATAAAATTCATGGCCGCGCTACCCCAACAAACCAAAGGCAATTCCTTGCTGTCGCGCTTCAAGGCCTTTCTTGCGTTTCAGGTGCTTAGCTTTGTTAACTCGTGCATCTAGCGTCTATATTGTTTCATTCAGGCAAATTATCGAACAGTTTATAACATTCTTGAATAACTTGCTGTGTTCCAGAAATATAAGCACACGTTTTCTCAAGATAGACGTAGGAGACGGCACCCTGCTGATATGGGTTCTGACTCTGTGGTCGAGACAGGTAAATACTGCTTCTTACTTGTTGTCAATGAAAGGAAAAAATGTTTTCTATATGTTTGTCATTGTATAGGATGATTCTGGTTACTTGTGTGGCATGAATGGAACATGTTATTTCTGATGACCTGCTGCTTAGCTTCTTGACTGTTCTGGGAAAAATGAGTCATTAAATGCATGAGATGTTATTCAAAACATTATTAAGTTGATGTGTCCCACCAAGAATTTGAAGTAAATTCCTTACAAATTAGTGTTAGCAAGCACTGCCCCGTTAAGTCCAATGTTCTAATGAGCAACACATATAAGAGAAGATACTTTTGTTTTATTGCATTAGGAGACATGATGGGTCGGAAATAAGAAGAATGTTATTTTATGTAATTAGGAGTAACCCTATGCAGGGGCGGAGGCAGGGGGGCGCAAGGGTGTTCACCCGAACACCCTTCGCCGAAAAATTACACTGTATATATAAGGCAAAATCTATTTTTTATCTCTATATATTAAGTTTTGAACACCCTTGACACAAGGCAAATGTTTGGCTCAGTGGTCAAGGGTGTTCAAAATGTGTAGAAGATCCCAGGTTCGATTCCCGTGAGCTGCAATCCAATTTTTTTTGAACACCCTCAGTATATATCCTGCCTCCGCCACTGACCCTATGATTTGTGATGATGATGATGATGCAGGTGAAATTGACTTCTCAAAGTGGAGGAAGCTTGACTCAAGGAACTTTGGGATAAGTAGCTCAAGGATACCAGCATCTCCGTGGATTGTGCTGAAGGTTCTCCAAAGTCAAGGTGATACTTAATTGCTCAAATGGTGCTTAGTTCTTTTTCTGGATTTCTCAGTTACGTTCACAGAACTGCAGGACTTCAACATTATTAATTCGCTTAAGAAAGGAAAAAGAAAAGGTAATGACAGTTCACTTATGAAACATAAAAATAAGAAGTGTGAATGGACGAAATCTGCCTTTATTGTGGTATTTGGAGTTAAATATATTCTTGAACTTAATAAAAATAAAATCAATAACAAATTTAGAAATTTACCTCCTTGCCCCAAACAATGTGAATTTTGGATGCATAAATACAGATTTTCCTTCTTTTTCCACTCTCTCGATAAAAGCAATAATGACACTGAGTGGTGTGTATGATCAAGAATTGAAACCACTTATCCCCTTATATCTGAATATTGCTCGGTGGATTAGTCGATGTTGGGGCAAGGTGGGCCGGACAACTCTCAGATATAAAATCTGAATATTGCTGAAGTATCTTAATGTATTTCCATAAAATCCATGACTCCTAAGTTGGTGTTCCCGAATTTCATCCAGAATATTTTAAAAGCTCTCCAAAACTGGCAAGTAAAGATAAAAGCTACTACTTCTGGGGTTGTAGGTTACACCAGACCTATTTAAACAAAACATATGGCACATGACGGGTAAAGGGTAGAAAATATAAAATCTCACAGCTTCCCAAAGCCAATCAAGTTCTTCATGAAGGCACTGATTTATGATTAATTTCAGAGTTGGAATCCAGGAAGGCGGAAATGAAGTCATTTGATTTGATTCTTTGAGTCTTTGACTTGACAGTGGAAGTACATCTTCTATTAATAATACAATATGGTAAGAGTACTAATGTGCAAATACTAGCTAGTTTATTTTTTGATAAGTCAAATACTAGCTAGTCTATTATTCTTCATTTTTAAAGTAAAGTAAGGTAAATTAATTAAAAGTAAAGTACCAAGAGGTACTAGCCTATTATTCATTATTAAACATTAGCACTACCTATAGGATTCATTCCATCAATACCACACCTGTCCTTTTTGATGATACTAGTTATTTTACTCTGTGTAGAAGCTTCTTCATGAACACAGAGTCGCACTCAAGATATGAAGCCGATACTTTTGTTAATAACAGTACGAATTCCGTCATCTACAAACATATAAATATTTAGTTGGGAGGTTGGGTGGATATCTGGGATCAAGTCCCAAAGGATTTTGTTGTCCCTCTTGGGAAGAATCATAAAGTTCAAACCTATTCCAGATTCTTGCAATCTTATTGGTACACTTTAGAATTACAATGAGATATTTGATTAAAGATAGCTACTATATAAGCTCCCAATAAATTGTAGTTTGCATGGATAAGGAGCCACAAAATAAGATACTAGTTTGATTTCATTAATCCAAAAAAAAAAAAATATACTAGATTGATTTCATGTTTCTTGGTTGTCAATGGCTTCAGGAAATCTTTTAACCATTGTCTTGGTGCTACCTAGTCTGCATGTGTGTTTGTTTTTGTGTGTGTGTGTGTGTGTGTGTGTGTGTGTGTGTGTGTGTGTGTGTGTGTATGATCATACAGATACTTCAGTTTTCCATCTCATTGTGTGAAGATTAGCATTTGACAAAAAGTTGCAATATACAGGTTTTGAAGCATACCTTGTTGGTGGATGTGTGAGAGATCTAATTCTCAATAGGATACCAAAAGATTTTGATGTAATCACAACTGCAAGGCTTTCACAGGTCCTAGATACATTCAAAACATTGTCCTAATTATGAGCCATTCATGTTTTCTTTCAACTACTCGTCAGCGTGATTTGATATTTATGTCGTGTTCCATTTGAAATAGATAAGAAGGCATTTTCATCGTGCTGAAATTGTTGGACGACGGTTTCCAATATGTAGAGTACATGTCAAAGGTTCTGTCGTGGAGGTTGGTGCAGCTTTATGCTATAGATCTGTTGCATATTCTATACTTTCTATTTTTTTTGCATGGGCATGGTCTGTTTCACAGTTGTATACTTTATCTTTCTTTTTTTAAATAAAATGAAAATCACTAAAGGGCTTTGGGAAGTGACAAGTGGTTGAGTCTTGCGATTCAAATTGATAGGTTTACTGTTTTCATCAAAATATATTGTACACTGCTTAAGAAAGGGAGAACACTCATTGAAGAACTTCCGTTGGTGTCTGATCTCCTTTTAAACTTATATTGGATAGGTAATAGGTCTGAAATCCTTTTCTTCCAGATGCCTAGATATGTTGGCTATCATCAGACACTATACAACTATAATTAATGAAGAATTTGGGTTTCCGTCTCTCAGGTGTCAAGTTTTGATACTGTGGCAAAGCAAACCGGAAAAAGAGAGGAACTTTTCATTCCTAAAATGCCAAAGGGATTTCATAAAAAAGACTTCATTCTCTGGAAGAATTCCATGCACCGAGACTTCACTGTTAACAGGTATCTCTTTATTTTGTTTCCTTTAAATTATTCCCAGAGAAGGGATGCTCCGGAAGGCTTCATAGGTTGTTTTATTCTACTGCTGGACTCAAGTTTGTCTTGGTTTCAAAAAAGCCTGTTCTCCTTCCTATTCTGCCAACCGAAAGTGAATATCTATGGAGAGTTGGAGACAGCCAAAGGAAAGCTGAAAAATTTAAACTCATAACACCTAATTGTTGTTTTAATCACACATTTACATTTTATTTGATTAGCTGGTGCTGATCTATGCTCAGAAAATAATGGAAAAAATATAATTGCAGAACTATTAGTGAGCAAAGGTCTTGACAAAAAATGGAGGATTGTAGTGTGGTATAGAGGTGGCAGTCGCTTAAAGGCATGTGGTGCAATGCCATGCTTGATTTCTCCCTGTTGTGGTCCTCAGTGAATATCTAGAAACCCAATATGGCGCCTATTTGTGTTGTAGAATCATAACCTTCATCTTTAGCAACAGACAAGTTATAAAAGTGAAAGGTAGTGCAACAACTGCGTTTTCCACCTTGTGGGATCCTTGGGAGGTGGTGCTACAATGTTCTTGTGTTTGATTCCCCGTGTCAAGTCTTTGATGACATCATAATTCAATTGAACTTATGGGTGAATCATCAGATTTTGTCCACATCCTTTTGGATGGGAAAATTGGCTGAGATAGAAAAAAGCATTGCCGTGTGTAGAGCTGCAATTAAGAAGTTGGAAGTTTCTATTGGTCACTTTCTTAGAACTTGAAATGTAGAAGTAATGAAGTATGAGAAATCGTTGGCCTAGTAAGTGGTTTAGTTATAGGTGCAGCCACGCAAATTGTTAAAAAAGGTCTTGTAGTTATACTGGATTACTAGTTCAGTTGATTCTGTCAGTTTGATCTTATCATTTGGATCAGTGCATAGAAAGAAAGAAAAGATGAAAAGCTGAACATAGTAGGCGGCGTTGTTATTCTGAAAGCAAGTCTGTTGTTGATTTGGTTTTGATATTTGGAAATCAATATGTGTTTTTGAGTTTAATTAAGGAAACAGTTGCACTGTAGACAAAATTAATAGATTAAAATCGCCAAAAATCTTTATTTTCTATAAAATGTATTTTTGAACCACCAAAAGAAAGAGTTTTTAAAAACAAAAACTGGCACGAGGAAGAAAGAGGGCTCCATTCTTTTCCCGTAAGCAATGGAGGTAGTTGCAGGGGGATTGTTTTAGCTATCAGAACTGGTCAGAAACTCTCCGCAATTCTCTATTCTGATTACACTATTAAGGATCAGTATTATTGGAGGGACTGTTTGCATGTTAACCTTGATCTCTTGGAGTTTTCATTTGTTTCCTACTCTCATAATAACCACTTGCTTTCCATTATTCTGCTTGGGATCATGGGATGGAAAGCACGACATTTGCATTGGCAAGAAGAGTCACATGAAAGCATGGAAAACAATTATTTTGTTTTTTACATCAAACTGGGAAAAAGTTGCTCAAAAAGTTGTCGAGTTAAAACCTGTTCCGCATGAGTTTTGTAAGGCCTTTCAAGGGCGTTGATAAAGGTAGTGGACCACTAATTGGCTTAAGGTTTTAGGTTGAATGCTCAATTGTTTCACGTGTTATTAGACATTTGGTAAGCTCATTCCGACACTTGTAAATTTGCATCAAGTTCACGTGTGGCCACAAATTCAAGTTACACATGCATGAGGATGTTGAGTTGTATAATTGTCCTGTGTGCAGACTTCCAAGAGGTTTATGAAGGCTTTGAACTTTCGTCAGTAAATCTTCTTGTATATGTTTATATTGAATAACGGGCAAAATAATTTTCCTTTCTACTCCACTCATTGCCTTAAGGTTTTGGTTGGATACTCAACTTTTTTCACAAAAACAAATAGCTGTCCAACTCTATGAGTTGTTGCAGTTGTGGTCCCTCTAAGTGCCTTCTCTTAAATCTTTATGGACCTCCTCATGTATTGTTACCTCTTAATTGTTTGGGGGCGTTTGGTAGGAGGTATAAGAATAATATTGAATAGGGTGTATTAGTAATGCTGAGATTAGTTATGCTGAAATTATTTCTTATCTATTGTTTGGTTTGGTGTATTAAAGCATTGCATAATTTCTAAAAAATTGGTTGTTTACAAAAATACTACCCTCCACATTCTTTAACTTTCTACACTATTTTTAATGCAACTGTTTTATTACCCTCCACATTCTTTACTCTCTCTAAAGCCAACTTTTTTGTTTGCAGGGGAACAAAATTAAAAGAGAAAACTAATTGAAATATTAAAGTTAAAAGAGAAGAAAAATTTAATTGATGTGACATATAATACAAAAGATCAATTATTAAAAAAATGGGTAGATTTTTAACAAATAAAGAAAACTCCAGTTTATACTTTGAACGAATTCAAAATCAAAATTAGTATTAAATATGATATTATTTTGATTATAGTAGAATGCTAAAGGGGAAAAATTAATTAAAATCACAATATAAAAATATACAAAATATGGCGGAAAGTATTTGGAATAGGTTTTGAGGGATTTAAGGGGCAATTATGTCTTTAACCATGTTTATGCAAGTATTAAAAACCCTTGCATTGCTAATACCATGGTTTGCTATGTATTAGTTATACATATGATAAAACTTGTATTAGTTATACATATGTTGAAAACCAAACAAGGGATTAGTAATGCACAAAGCTAATGCTTGCATTGTTTTTTCTAATACCTCCTGCCAAACGACCCCTTAGTGATATGGCAATTGGTAATGTTGTATTAGAGCATTCTGCCAGTTTGGATAGCTTAGTTCGACAATCCGTTTGGTCTTAATATGACTCCACTATTAGACTATCATTTTTTTATGACTCCACTTAATAGAAGAAAGGATTCTCGTATTACTTACCCTCTATATTAGTAGATAAAGTAGTGACATCAATTTTTAATACGAGTATCCTTACTAATTTTGCCTCAGGCTTATTGTTTCATTTGTTATTTACAAAGTTATCAATGCAGATATGCATTTGACATATTATAGATGACTTTGGAAGAAATACAGTTTATACATGCTTTGTCTGCAGTTCAAAAGTCTATAGTTTTTTGCTTGTTTCTATATACTTTCTTGATTCTTTTGGTGGTTGATCGGATCTCTTAATTTATTAAATTTGTGGTGCTACTTTACTTTTTTTGTTTTGTGCGTGTGTGTATAAAATTGTGGAAGCAATTTATTGTAGTGGTAATGAACTCATTTTTTGTGTTTGTAAAATTTGTGGAAACAGTTTATTTTTCGATCCATCCGTGAATAGAATCTACGATTATGCCGATGCAATGGTGGACTTAAAATCCTTGCAGGTGAAATTATTATACAAATATGTAAAGGTCCAACTTTTTGATGTTTTGGGAATTTACGAAGTCTTTTTGTCATATTTATGCAGTTAAGGACTTTAGTACCAGCACACTTGTCATTTGAACAGGATTGTGGTAGGTGCAACTGTTCTAGAGATTTGCCTTGACTTGAGAATTAGAACTATATTTCAAGCATTCTACTTTGATATTGATCCTTCTGTATTTTGTTTATGTAGCCGGCCTCAACTAGCCTGCGCTTTGAGTTATAGTTGTTGATGACTTGATGTATAGTTCTTCAAGATGACAAAGAAGTGACATATAAGCCGAATATTACCGGATTTATAAAAAAAGTTATTTCCGGATTTTTTTTAACTCGGTTTAAAATCTAATAGTACATGTTTTTGATTGTACGTGGTATGTCCAGTTTTTTAATACAACAAACGAAATGCCCCACCAAAAATAGATAATGCCCTAAATAACTCAACAGTTATTATTCATTATGTTACAAATCTTTTATAATATAGCTCTTGCATAGCTTGTTTGTGAACGGAAGGATCACTCAGTATTAAATCTTTAGCACGGATTGTACTATTATATAGACTATACGTTAGATGCCAAGTAGCTTGTCGCCATGGGTTCTAATTGAATTTAAGGTGATTGTGTGGAGATGAAGTTGGGCTTTGTGGTAGCTGTTGTTAGGCTTTTAGACAAGGGGAGGGGTCATTCTTATTGGGATTGGGTCTGAAGTGAGGGGGTCACATGTTGTTGAAGGGGAATGAGAGTAGGGTGTTTAGGTGTCCCAGGAGGAATGAGGAACAAGGATATTTGGAAAGGGGCTTGTTGTTTCACAGAGAGAAAGATCGGCTTTGGTGCTTGTGAGGGGAAGAGTGCCAATACTGTGCTGGTGAGAAAGGGGAGAGTGGTGCTTGAAGATGCGTGCGATAATGTTCCCAAAGTGGATTGCTACTCTGCATGTGGGTTGGGGGAGGTGGAACATGGCATTCCGCCTAAATTTGGAGGTAGCAAGAAGAGTTGAAGTTTTTGAGGGACAAGTTTTTATGGAAAACGTCATATTCTTCAATCCATCACTTGAAAAAGAATATTTTTTATGTACTTAAGTGAACATTCTTTATGTCAGGCCAATGCAAAAAGTGTTTTCAGTGGTTTTAGTTAGAGTAAGTATTTCCAAAAGTTGGAGGAGGTCGGAGGACTGTTGAATTGAAAAATTTAAAAGGGGTACATGAGTTTAACCCTAATGCCTTTCTTTTTTAAATTTTGATGAAACTGATTCTGGATTTTCTTTCTCCTCAGCGAGGATGCTGCGCGGCTTGAGACTGGCTGCTCGCCTTAAGTTGTCTTTTTCAAAGGATATTGAAAATGCTATGCACAAACTCTCATCGTCCATAATGAGATTGGACAAGGTAGGAACGATGAATTCTATGAAAACAAGCATTAACTTATTTCATAACTTCTGTTTGTTCTTTTACCACTTCCATTGTTAGTTTTCTCTATGCTATCATCCTTTCTTCTCATTGCTTGATATCCGTGATGCTAAAAAAGGTTCCTAACCACAAAGGAATCTCTCTACAAAACTGCTTCATGGTTAATGGTTTTTCTCTGCATGGCCTTAATTTTTTCTTGTGCAGTCTAGACTAATGATGGAAGTCAACTATATGCTGTCTTATGGAGCTGCAGAGCCTTCTCTTTCTTTACTTCAGAGATACAACATCCTTGAGATGCTACTACCATTTCATGTATGCCATATTGTTCCATCTCATTTTGGTTTGATGTGAATTCTATGGCTTTTGGGTTCAGGATAGTAGCTTATACTTGAGTAAATGTGTCATTTACAGGCAGCGCACCTTACTCAACAGTCTAACAAACAGTTGGGTGAAAGTTCTGCTATGCTGATGGTATGATCTTCATATCTTGTGTTGTTTTTTTTACTCTACAAAATTGTTTAGTTCCTTCTATGTGCTTCCTTACTTATTGATGTCAACTCTTCCAATGCTGTCTATATATTTTCTCTAGAGTGCTTGCTCACATGCATCCTCCTGAGATTTTTTCCCATGTGAGCGCATGCAGACACTTGTGTCTGGGCATATTTGTCTTGTCACCTTATGCATGTTTTGTTCAGTTTTCAGTAGTGTTTCATGCATTGAATTTATTGGTCTGAACATTTTGCAGAAGCTATTTTCCAGTTTGGATCAATTAGTCACCTGTGGTCGGCCTTCTCATGATAGTTTGTGGTAAGTTCAGTAGCTTCTAGACAACATCGATGATAGATATTTCGTGTGATTTCATATGTTCATGGAATTAAAGAATGTGATCTGACCTTGTTAACTGATATCTTTTGGTTCTTTCCTTTTGGTGGGTGTTTTTTTTTTCACCCCTCCAATGATTATTGCAATTATCTGCGCCTGCAACGATAGTCCATATACTGCAGCAGCTCTCTTGTACGAGTTGAATGTTTTCCATTTTATTTGACATCACTTTCAGAATTATGGTTCTGTGAAGGATTTTTTTCTTTCGTCATTAATGTTATCTCAGTTCCTTGTGTATCATTTTCTTCCAAAAGAGATGGTCGTTATCTTTGGCCATTATTCTTGTAGTGTTTACTGACACTTGGAGAACTTTATTCATATATGAGTTGTTCTTCCGTGGTTTTAGACCCCTCTGTTTTATGCCTTTATTATTTCTATCTTGTTCTATCGACATTCATACCTACTAGCTTTATGAGAGAACTATTCTTTTTCCTTAGTCCCAAGTGTTGATGTTGGCAGTTGATATCATTGTTTGACTAACTTAAGGTTCTGTGTTATTATATCTTAGGGTTGAATATTTGGAGTTAACTTTTGATTTCTTTTTATGCTTTGAAGTAAACAAGTTTTTAATCTTTCATTTGGGATGTTGTCCTATGTCTACTACCTTTATATCCTTTCATTTGTGATGTAAGTTTTGTTTGGTTTAAGATCTCCATTGTTTAAGGTTTCTCATCAATCAGAAGCCAGCTCTAATGTGTTTTTGTTTATAAGCATTGGCAAAACTGGAAATACCTCTTCTGGTTTTAGGAACTTGCGTTTCACTCACACATGCTAAGAAAATTCACACTGAATCCAGTGCCAGCTGTAACGTTTTTTGTTTGTTTGTTTATAAGCATTGGCAAAACTGGAAATACCTCTTCTGGTTTTAGGAACTTGCGTTTCACTCACACATGCTAAGAAAATTCACACTGAATCCAGTGCCAGCTGTAACGTTTTTTGTTTGTTTGTTTATAAGCATTGGCAAAACTGGAAATACCTCTTCTGGTTTTAGGAACTTGCGTTTCACTCACACATGCTAAGAAAATTCACACTGAATCCAGTGATGACATGGTAACAAGGCAAAGAAAATAGTATGGGATTGCATTTTTTGTTCTGCTTCTGGAAAATAAAAACCGCACAAGCAAAGACTAAACACCCTAATCAAGTTTTCACCTTGCTGGCTTATAAATATAAAAACAAAGAGAGGTATGGAGGGAGGGACTGATAACCTAAATTGTCATACTAGTTCAACAAGCAAATCCATAGGAAAGAACTGCAGCACCGGAAACAGAAATTGGGCTATCTTGATTTTGTTTTTATACTTTGTGTTCCCATTCTGGACTCTCCTTGTCGTATATCGTGCTGCATTTTCATGATATGAAAAACCTAAGTTGGGATCATCACTATGAATAAGCTTCATTACTTAAACGAATAGTAACCTTTCTTGTGCCGCTTAGATTGGTACTTCTACTCTATTTTTTGCATTCAGAATTTTTGCTTTTAAATTGAAATTTAGGAGCATTGTGGACATCTTAAGTGTTGAAGAATCTCTTTGTGTATGTTCAGCACGTAGGGAGCATGATGGTAGATGTAAGCAGAGCGAAGGTAATGGCACGACCATTATTGTGCATTGCTTAATTATAATTTTCAGCGTGGAGTATTTCATGGTTCTATAGTGCATGTTGACTACATTCAGCTGTATGAAACCTGGGGAGTCATGTTACAATAAATAGTTCACTATCAGCATAGCAGCTCACAAATCATAATCTGGCTTTCTGCAATCAAACTGGTGGATTTCTACTGTTTCTCAGATCATTGTGTTATCACCTTTTGGAAGTCTATTAGATGACTCAGGCTTGAGCTAGTTTCGAGAAATTGGCTTGTAGTGGCTAGGATTCTTGACAATATTTTTCTTTTTGATTGATGTATGTGCGCAGGGTTGCACTTTTGGCATTTCATCTGGCATTAATCACTAAACCTCAACAGGCATTTGTTGTCCTGACGTTTGCTTCTGTGTTGTACCATGGAAATTGGAAGGAAGGTGTTAAATTTGCCAAAAGACATTCTGATGCTGCAGCTATTTATGCACCTGAAATTTCAGATTCTCAAGGCTCCTCCACATCAGATGATGAGCTTGCTAGAGTTGCAGAGCTAGCAGTGCTAGTGAAAAATTCTTTAGACATTTTGACTGATAAGGACAGCCTCCGGGAAGCAATGTCCAAGTTCCCAGGTTCCCCATGCTCTGGTTTGGTGAGTATACCTACTTTGGTCTCTAGATCTAGTTTGAGGCAACTTGTTAAACCGAGCTGGCCTAGCTGTTTTGTTAAGTATTATTTTATCGAGCACTCCATATATGTGTTACCCTTGTCGCGCTTTGGAGTAAGTAATGTGAAAAAAGTAGTATGTCCATTTGATGCAGCTTTTTCACCTGAGAATCAAATTGACCATTTTTCTTCTGAAAGTGGGCACTGATTTAGTCATCTTCTGAATATACTGGAAAATTAATTTAATCAAAGTTTAATTTCACAACAACAACATACCCAGTATAATCCCATGGGTGGGGTCTGGGGAGGGTAGTGAGTACACAGACCTCACCCCTACCTGGAGAGGTAGAGAGGCTGTTTCCGATAGACTTTCGACTCAAGAAAAGGTAGAAAGGAAGAATCGGGGAGAAGAAGAGGTGGAAAGGGTGAAGAAAGGCGTGGTGCTGAATGAACGCGGTTTAAACTGAACAAAAAGATTTGCCAAGGCAAGGCCAATGGTACACCAATTTTTTTTCCTCAGATTGCTAAAAAGATTCATCATCAACCTTTTACAACCATCAAGTACCGCTTACAAATGAGGTATGGATATTAATCATTCATGAAGGACTTCTGTAAAAGCCAAGGCATTTTGCAAAGTCAAAACATAAGCACATTTCCTATCAGATAATCTAAGAAGAAAAGGCGGCTAACATCCAGTAAAGGCCTAGATAGCAGGATTAGGAGCCCTTCTCGCAAAATATAGGCAACAACTTTAACAAAAAGCTAAGAAGAGAATGCATTTTCAAAGAAGTGGGGCAAGGTGACCGACTTTTTTTTGTATAGGTAGGTAACTAACTATTTGACATCTAGTATGGAATATTTTTCACAGGTAAAAAAAACAGATGATCCCCTAAATTATTTAAAGGAGACATCACAAGCTTATGAAGTTAACTGCACGGTCCAGATAATAGCACGAGGCTACAGTGACCTGACATGCTTAGTCAAGGCTGGGATGGTATACTGAAGCAACAGCATCAGAGGTAAACCGCAGCTGGTGCTCCTCTGTTTGTCCCCTAAACGTGCACTGCCATATGAATATTCGACCACCAACTCTTTTTTTGAAAAGGTCAAGTTTATATTACACCACCAACTCTGCCTCATATAGCATTCCCTTATAGTATATCTTTTGGAAAAGAGATTTTACCATCTAGCTCCATTTCTACTTGCTTCATCTTAACAAGAGACACAAAAATGTGGTACTAGATATCAGTACTTACAACAATGTGAGGCCGTTTCGCAAGGGCGATGCTCTGCTGTACTGGATCTATCCCTCCAAACAGCACTGCACATTTTACTCCAACACTGGATCCTAAAGCTTCAAACTGTTCAGCAATTTGAATAGCGATCTCTGTCGTTGGAGAGAGAACGCAGGCAAAAAAGGCATGTGGAGAATCTAATAGGGCTTGCAGTATAGGAATTGCAAAAGCTCCAGTCTTTCCAGAACCCGTTTGAGCCAGACCAGTTAAGTCTTTGTTTGTTGAAAAAGTACAAGTGAGCTTTTAAAAAATAAAACTAACCTATTTTCCTCTCAAAAGTGGACCATGTCATATAAAATGGGACAGGGAGAATTAGCTAGTTATAGGAATCTCGGAGTTTGTGAAGAACAATCTCTGTCAGTTTCTATCTATTAGCAGGTATGATGGACATAATGACTTGAAAAGCAATTGAGTTCTAATTTCTTGGTGAAATCTCTTTGCTAATCCGTATTACACTTGGTCTAATTTAATGGTAAGATCCCAGATTGCAGAATCTGGAGGTGGCTGGTTGGACGACTTCCCAAGAGATAAACTCGAAACAGTTAGCCTTATTTTCCATACAATTACCTTATTTGTTAGTTCTTATTTTCCATACAATTACCTTATTTGTTTATACCTTGACGGCTACACGTTTATAACCTTTTTGAAGCTGATGTATTGCACTGAAAAACAGTGCTTAAAATGATATAAACCATGCTGCCTACATAGGTTCTGAAGTAGTATTAATTTGGAGGGTATGAGTGATCAGACCATCTTTTGATTTAGGAAAGCTAGTTTTTTACATTCACGGGGAGCTGATTCCCCCGGTTTTCTATAAAGTTTTGACTTTTGAGTAAAGGAATTGAGTTTCCTGCAATTAAGAGGACCTCATATTTCCAGGCCTCGTGGAAGAGTGTTCTTTATCTGGTTACAACATGAATGCTTTCATTTAACTTTTCCAGGAAGTTTGGACTAGTTGCACTTGGAATAAAATTAACGCTCTTTCCCTCCACAGCTAAAAGGCTGAGATATATTCATTGGGAAATCACTTCAGCTCTTATATTAAAGAGATGGGGATTTAGTGGAAGCTCCTGCCTCTGCCAACAGTATCTATTTTGTCATGATTTTTCTTCTTGCCCTGAGGAAAGTGGGAGAACAACAAACAGAATCTAACAATTGTTAATTTCTTGGAGAAATTTTTTTGTGGGTTACTAAGCCTGTGATGGTAATTACTATAATATTATTCTAGAGATTGTTTGACTATTTAATGAGATATTTTATATTCAGGTATTTGTATCGAAGAAAATGGGGAAGGGCATTGAAGTAATTTTTGATATTCTTGTGGAAGATGTTACGTCTCTTAAAACCAGGAGGAATAGTTTCGAAATAGATTATACTCTGCTTGGGAAAGGACAAATGCGTGAGACAAGGTTTGTTCTCGGCCAAATCATCCTTGATACTATAGCTCCTGGGATCATTCCAGGTGGTGAAGTGATTAAAAACGAGAAACATACGCTGGTTAAACTTGATGCTCAATCGAGTGTAGATGATCCAAGGGAAAATATTGGTGGAAATGTGGAGCTAAAGAAGCGGAAATTCCATTGTGAAGATGATAATCAGCCCACTGCAAGTTATGAAATTAAACACAATAGAGCTGAGAAGCGAAAGTTGATTCAAAAGGGGAGCTTTGCTTTAGAGGAGGTAGTAACTAAGAAGCAAAAGTCGGTTATTGCCAAGCAATCCAAGGACAAGGCTGTGGAGAAGCAGGATTTGATTGAATATAAGGAATCTCTTAGTCAGAAGCTGGATAATGGGCATGCTCTAAATAATAAGAAAACTAAGGGTGAGCTTGGTGAGTTGCCTCAGGATGAAATAAGGATGGTACTTGAAGGGGTGAAGCACCAAGTGCCGTTTCACAAGAAAGAGCAAAAGGGAGGCAATAAATATCAGCAGACTGCCGTAAACCAATTAAAGCTTTTACTCGACGTTGACAGTGGTGTGACTAGCAAGCAGCACAATTCCAAAGAGAAGATTGATTCCTCACAAGAACAGAATGAGGAAAGGAACGAGCCGTTAGATAGCAAAAAACAGAATTCGCAAGGACGTAATTTGGCTTCAGATAAGAATAGTAAACCAAAAGCAGGTAAAAGAACACTTTCAAGTCTTTTCAGGTGAGTTTAACTTTGCATCTTGTAAATTATATCTTCTTCAAAAGGAGGAAGAGCAATACTAAGAGCTGTGTCTTACCTTGTTCCTATTTTACCATAGGGTATTAGATTTCATGTACATGGCAATTGATCGTGCTAATTGGTCGCGGTTGCCATTTTCGACGGTGACATAATATTTCTCAATTAGAAGATTGGAATTGTAGTAGTTCATATTCATGTTTGAAGTACTTGTCTGAGCCTTCTTGTCATTCATATTATGGCAAGTCTGTCTCCAGCGATTGATTATGATTTATGTCCGAGTACGTGGCTTGGGGATGGGCTTCCATTTTCACGGGTCCTTCCGTTTTTCTACGTCGTTATTTAAATTTATTGAATCTGAAGCACCAATTGAGTCATCTATTCAAACTCGAGTATCTCTGACAGTGTAAGAACCTACCCACAACTAACTATTCCGGATTTCTTTTTCCAAACTCTTTCATATTTCCAATGTATGACATTCTCGATCAATATATTCTGAAGAATTCGGTATTATAATTACGGAAAGCTGGATGGTAAGTGAGGATTACAGAGAAGAAAAAAAGAATCTTCTCATCATTTCTTTCGGGGAAAAAAAGAAAAGTAAAGTAGAGAATCAAAATAAAATGATTCACGTATCCCATTAGCAGGATTCGAAGGAAAGGAAAATTCCTGAGGGCCACACCTTTCTGGGGCATTTACATCTATATTCGCTTTTTGTGTCACATTTTAATCTGTGCCCGCTTTGTAAAAAAAATTACAAGCGTACCCGCTTTTTCGCATAACTTCATAATACAGGGCTGAAGTAGCAGAGGCAATCACGCAAAACTTCAGCATTCTAGTAGCCGGACCTGAAGTTCAGCTCTAGAGCTGGAGTTTTTGTGTTGTAAATGGGAAACTTCAACTCTAGAGCTGAAGTTTTTTTACCACCTATTAATATTGCATACTAGAGCTGATGTTTTTTCACCATATATTAATATTACAGAATAGAGCTGTTCAAAATACACGACAGTATTGTTATTTGTTGCTTGCTTTCGATATACTTTTGACAAACTGGAAAACCAGTAGATTTACAAAAAAGCTGCAAGCGAAAGTGTAAGGTGGTAGGTACTGTTTATATTGGAAATATCTGGCGGTGAGAAATTTATTGACCAATAATAGCATAGGCTTGCGTTTCTATCGCAGGAGTTGTGTTTCTAGTTCAACTTGATCAGCGGAGACAAGTAGATAAACCCATGTTGTTTTGATGTATATTGATCTCAATCTAGATCCTTGCTTTCTTTTGGTGAGGTACTGGAGCGGAGAAGAAAGGGAGTTGAAATTGTTTAAAACGTGGGTACAAGTTAAAAGTTTAAAAAAAAAATAAGTATAAGTTAAATGGGGGCGATCAAATAGGACGCCCCGTGCAATTTTTACTACTATTTTTGGCCACAATGACCCAAATGGGATTATTAAAGTAAATTTATACCCAAATTAGGGATTCTGGCCAAACTTTATACCAAGAATGCCGTTAGATTTGAATATTTCTCTCTCATCCATTTAATACGTATCTTCCCAATGCATGGAAAATATCAAGCATGCAAATCCTATTTTCCATAAACTTTTTTTTTCTTTTTACGTATTTTTTCATCTATTTATTTATAGTATACACGTATATATTTCGAATTTATTCATCTATATACATATATTTGATTGCTTATTTCGTATATCTTTCGTACAATAAGGTCTTCAAAGCCCTACTATTTATACAAACCTAGATGGCCGAAAACATACTTAAACAAACCTAGATGGCCGAAAACACTATAACAATTGTATTATTTATCTACGAAATTATTAGATACAACACAAAATTCGTCATTAAATGTTCAATTTTTGTTACAAAAAATATAATTCGTCGTTAAATGCATGAGCGACATACTTTTAATGACGAAACACAAAATTTCGTAACAAAGTTTCGACCACTAAAGTTTCCCACCAAAAAACGAGTTTGCGCCATTTATTGAGTAATATTAGCGACAAATTTAAATTTATCAGTGACACATTATTTTGTCACTAATGATGTACCCAATTAGCGACGGACGATTATTTATCTTGGAATTAGGTAAAGTTTGGAGACAAAAATATGTTGTTACAACACGACGAATTAGAAAAAGTACTTGAAAGTTGTAAACTTTAGCCATACAATTTTACATTTAATTGTGACCTTTATTTTTTGTCACTAATAGTGCAAATAATTAGTGACAATTATTTTATTATCTCTAATTAACTTGCAATTTAGTTACAACAAAATTTTGTCACAAAATATATAATTTTAAATGGCGACGACTTAACTTCGTAGTTGAATCATGTGATTATTGGCGACAAAAAAGATTTGNGATAGGCTATAATTACGTATTTTAGTCGATTATTACACTCTAATTTACTGCACTTTAGTTGAGTTTGCGCTTTAATCGCTAGTTTTTTGCACTAATTGTGTCTTTTATGCCTTGTAGGTGTGATTCTGAGCTATATAGATGTTATGGAATGAATTTAAGTGATTTGATGCTTTGAAGTCTGAGTAAAATCTCAAGGAATTAAGCCGGGATCGTGTTCGGGGGTCAAATTTGATAGTTGAGAACAAACGAAGACTCGATGAGGCATATAGCGCACTGTCTAGTAAAATGCACATAACTTTTTACTCAAAACTCCATTTTGGCTCCATAGTACATGGTTGGAAATATAACTCAAAGGGCTACAACTTTCATGTTTTGCATTTTTCCAAATTCCAAACGGAACAGGGTGAAAAACCGCAGTTTTACCGCGACCGCGGCAGAACCGTGGCAGGAGGCGGAAATTTGGACTTATGTGCAAAACATGGGATTTTAAGCCATAAACCCTATATAAAACAAAGGAGGCCGGCCAAAAACAAGGAAGGGATATATTTTGGACAAAAATTAGACCTAAGGAGGCAAGAGACACTATTTTAGGGTTAGACAACACCCTTGGAGGCAAAAACACATTGGGAGCAAGGCGGAGAATTCTTCTACGAGTTTTTCCTTCCTCTTCCTATTTTTCATTGTTGGTTATGACTTTTAGTATTGTAGTTTTACATGCTATTATGAATAATTAGTTTGTTATCTAGAGTTTTGATAGAACCTTTTGTAGGATAAATTGTTGTTATGTTTTTATATAATTGAGCTGTAGTATAATCTCTATTTGTTCAACTACGTTCTTGTTGTAGTTAATTAAGAGATCTCAATTAGCTGTGCCTATTTAGTATGCATAACTCGGGAGAGAGTGCATATTTAGGTAATTGTTGAACAATACCACTCCCAGAGTATATGAGGGATCAATAACCGAGTGTTTAAAGGTGGGATTAGGGATAACAAAGCCTTGGGTGCAATCTGAAATGAGCTGTATTAAAAGCCAGCTAGCGTAGCTCGGGAGAGTGCGTTTAGTAAATTGTCGTAATTACTCGGGAGAGATTTACGGTAATAAGAGTGCTCATGATTGATAGAGAATATTCAGGCGAAATTATAGAAAACATAGCGGGAAGGATTCCGACAATTGGGGAAATCATAACTCTAGACCTCCTTAATCTTGTCTCTAACCCTTAGTATATTTAGTTTTTAATTTAGTAGTTTAATTTATTAGTTAATTAGTTAAACACAAGAATCTTAATATTTTTATGAATAGAATTCTATTTGGAGTGAACGTCTATCTTGTAGAGAGTTTTACTTTGTGACTAAGTCATTTTTCTCCTATAAATAGAGGGGTCTTACCCCATTGT